>QJPP01003531.1:0-280415 GCA_003996215.1 Jaltomata sinuosa
GAAAGGTATACGGTGGAGTAGAGGTATACGGGCAGTGTCCTTCCATGGAACCTACCTGCTGGGCCGGATCGGCACCGGAGGAGGTACATACAGGGATACCATTACCATTTCACTTGAGATCTTCATGCATCATATCATTCATTGTTTGAGGCTCCACCCTTGTTTGTTGTTTGTTGATTGTACGCTCCGGTAGTATGGGATGCCGAGGGTTTGTTTTCACTTGTTTGTGTTCCTCGGTTGTATGGGCGGCCGGGGGACTGTAGGTAGAATTTTGCTATTTACTTACAGAATTGTTCCTTGTTACGGTTAAGTATGAAATTGGTTACTGCTAGACTGTTAGTTTCTGGATTTGAGATTGATATGATTAGTTGAGTTTGATTCATGTCTCTGAGCATGCCTATCATTACTCTTTCCCTCTTCTTACACTTGAGGTTACCGGTATACCGTCCATTTCGTAAACTTATTATGTATACACTGTTATAGCAAGGACCCCAGGTGCGTTATTTCTTACTTTCACCTGTGCCTATGGTGTGTATATTCTGCTTACTGGCCTCACATGTGGTTCTGTTGATTTCCCTCTGGGCTAGTTCCTGTTTACCTTTCGTTGAATTCTGTGACTGCTTTCTTCTATTCTGTCTGTTACTATGCTTTTATCTTATATGTGCGCAGTCGGCCTATGATACCTACTGGGTACCTTATGCTTCGCATTTGGTGCTCACCCTACCCCCCTGCATCTTTGGGTGCAGATCCTAGCATGTGCTATCATCGTTAGATCGTTGTGATTCGTGCTTGGAGATCTGTTGGGGACTACTTCAGGCTGAGGGTGAGCTCTTGGCGATCGGAGCTTAGCTTTAGTTTATCTTTTGCTTCATGTACTCTATTACCATTCAGAGACATCTGTATATATTGTTTTTGATTATTTGCACTCCATGTATGTAGTTTGGGCTCTATACTATGATACCAGGTCTTGGGGTTTGGTTTAGTTTCCGCATATGTATATATTTATAGTCCTTTTATCTGTTCTCTTTGTCTTGTTCTCTTATTTGTTAGATAGTAGCCCATTACTAACTGTTCTGGGCTACGGGGACTGGTTCATCTACCGGGGGTTGTAGGTGCCATCATGACCGAGAAATTGGGTCCTGACAGAAAGTGAGGCTAAAAGCCTAAGTTTGGGGGTGATTGAGAAACACCTTGGAGAAAATGAGAAATACATGATTGTTTGTGGCTAGCTTTTAAAGAAAGTGTTAAAGAAAGGATTAAGTTGAAAAGAAATACAGAAATGAGAAAAAGAATGAAATCCTCTAAGGTGAATAAAATGATAAAAATTTGGGGCCTTAAATGATATAAGTGAAATAGTGCCTTGTGTTGCATGAGAATGAAAAGAAATGGCTTTGGTTTCGAATTGAAAAAGTTGTGTAATGTTCAAGGAGGATGTAGTCACTTTAATCCCAAATTCTTATCCTACCCTTCCCCAAACCTACATTACAATCTTGGAAAAGTCCTTTGAGATCTCCAACCGATTGCTTTTGAGTTAGTGGGAAATGAAAAGAAGGGCAAGATTATGGTTTGATACTTGTTAGTACTTGAAATTCTTTGTGAGTGTGAGTGTGAGTGCTTTATCCCTTGTGCTACCCTTGTACATAGTGTATTTTGGGACTTTTATTCTTGTGAGAGCATGTGAATTAGGATAGTTGGTGAAGTTGATAAATTTCAAAAATGAGTAAAATGAGCATATCGAGTAAACTACCGGTGTTGAGTCACTTCTTGAGGATTGATTGTTGTCACTTGATTGTTTTTGTAGTCCCATTTCATTCTTAAAAAGTGGTGTTTTGAATAGAGGGTATTGTTGGATGAAGTTAACATGTGATCGACTATTCATTAGTACCAACCAAAGTCATGCATTTGTTCTTTAAATAAATCTACGTGAATTGTAGTGAATTCATTGCACTTGTGCTTGTGTCCTTTGGATTACAGCTCTGAGTTGCTTGAGTACAAGCAATAGTTCAAGTTTGGGGGTTTGATAAGTTGGTAATTTACCAACTTATTTAGCCTTTAAGCTTAGACTTTTGCTATCCCAATTGAGACAAAATAGTGCATTTGACATGATTTGCTTCTACTTGATAGGTGTATGTGATTTAGAACTGATCGGTGCGGAATCGGATGAAAATAAGTAAAAATGGAGAATTTCTTGATATTTGGGCAAATTGGCGCGATTGTGCTAAACTTGCACTGATAGCGTTGAACGAAATGGTCAAGGCTTGTGCGCGATCATACAGGGATAGCGTGATAACGCTGTATGAAGAGGTGGTCAACGCCAGTCAAGACACGCAGACGATCATGCATGAATAGCGCGATAGCGCTGCACAGTATGAACCCCTTGAGCACGATACTGCTGGTATTAGTGTGATAGAGCGTCATTGCGCCTGAGCGTGAAACTGCACAGAATTGTCTCTTTGCACTTTTGTAAACCCCAATCTACATAAAAAACTTCTAAGCCATTTTGTAAAGCATCTTGGTCAATTTCACACAACTTTGGCAAGCTTGGATAGCAAGTTCGTCACCCTACACCATTGAAGTAAAGATTTGGATGATTTCTATTGTAAAATCATTAAATTCCCTTCTTCAACTCTTGTTCTAAATTGATAAATTGTAGGTGTAACTATTGAATTGAGATTTGGGTATTGTATTAGAGATAATACTTTATTTTGGTATTGAATTCTAATCTTGTGCTTTCTCTTGGTTAAATTGTGTGGGTCTATTGAATCTTTCATGCTTTAATTGCATAGTTGATGGTTGCAAACATTGACTTCGCATACTAATTGTGTTCTTGCTTAAGAGAGAAGTTCTTCAATTGGGTAAAGATTCAATAGTGGTGATTTGGGGTTTTCACTCTAGATCAAGGCTAGAAATAGCTTGATTGCCGTAAATTCTCATCTAAGAGTTGGGGCTAGAGATAGCCCAACTTACCCAAGTTGAATTAGTTGGTTTATTGCTTACTTGTGGAGGTTCGAGAGAACACATGAGGAAAAATGCTTTATTGGCCAAGATATATTTAAGCATACTCTTAACTAAGACTACCTTTGCGTTAATTGGGTGGAAGTCTTGCGAATTGAATTCCCATTCCCAATTCTCCCTTGTTATCTTGCTTGGTGAAAGCCATTGATCAAACCTATATTTTATTTGATTTTCTTTTATCCTTTGTTTTAGTTTTAAAAAGCCCCCCTATCGTTATCTTTTATTTTTTCTCCTTGAACTTCATTATGTTTCCTTAATTCTTTATTATCTCAATCGCAATTACATTGTTCTTTGTGGGATCGACCCCGACTCCCATCGAGAATATAAATTTTGTTTTTCTCTGACGATCGCAATCACCTCCTCTTGAAGAGTGTATTTGAGTGATATCAGTACCCACTAACTACTCTATAGAGAGACAAAATGATAGAATCAACCCCTTAATCGGCGAACCCACTCGTGCTCTGTGGGTAGAATCATCGTAGAATGCTTGGACAACTAATGGAAATAGACCTCATACTCAAAACAGTCATAGATCCCTTCTTTAACTTGGAGAACGCATCTCTCAGCTGCTCTTTCATATTGCCTAGGCATATACTTCTCAAAGAAGTCCTTAGAGAACTTTGACCAAGTCATAGCAGGTGAGTTGTCTAGTCTTCAAGTAATAGAAGACCTCCACCACTATTTCTCTAGACCATACAACTCAAACACGGTGTAACGTGCTCCATTGTAACTCTACCAACCTAAGGTTATGCAACCTCTCCTGGCAACTGATCAAGAACTCGTGAGCATCCTCCCCAGAGCACAAGAAAACCTCAGAGGACCCATTCGAATTAATCTACCAAGCATCTTCTACTAATTCAAGGACATAACCGGCATATCTAGAATAGGGTAAGCAACTAACGGAATAGGCAACAAATCTAATCGGGGAGCCACAGTAGCAAGTTGCACTCCTAAACCCTGTGTTGCTGCTTGGGCTGAAGTATGAGCCTCATCCTTAATATGTGAGCCGCTCGGAGTAGCATGTAATGTCCCGATTTGAGACATACCCTCCAATAAACCAAGGATCTAAACCAGTTTATACTACAGAACCAATGTAGCGACGAAATCGTTGGATGCTAGGCTGGCCTCTCGCCCTTGGCTGATACTAAAACTCCTCTACCTCTATCTCTAGCTCTGATAATAGTACCCTAGCTTGGGCCGTAGCTGGCGCCATATACCGTGCCCTACCATGACCTCCTAGTCAACCTCTTCCCCATCCCCTAGCTGAGGCCCTAATTGTAGGTGCATGGTCCTTGTCCTCACCTGCTGCCAATCTCATTCGATCTATCTGAGAAAGAGTAAAACAAATGACATTAAGAAGTTGATAGAATCAAGAACACACAATAAGGGATATATCAAGATGGAAATTTTCGTAAGATTTTCATACAGCCTCCCGCAGATAGGATACAAACATTATCATATCGATCTGTAAGACTCTATTAGACACTTTCTCTTGTACTAGGAAGACCAATGAACCTAAAGTTCTGATACCATGCTGTCATGACCCAAAATTGGGCCATGATGGCCCATACTAAAAACCCCAGTAGGCAAGACAAACCCCAGAGAATGATACTATAAACAAATGCTAAGCAGGTAAATCGAAAGTATGAAACTGAACAAGAAAGGTCCACCAGCATAGATATATACAAAATGATATAAAGTATACAATTGGGCCCTAAAGGGACCAAGAAATAAAGAATATATATAAAAGAACCAAACCTAGAACTGGTGTCACTAGTACAAGAGTGTCTAAGTGCAAAGATAGCATTATACAAGGTACTAATGTCTTCCAAAACACAAAATATAGATAGAAAGAGTAGAGGGAAAGAAGTAAATCTCTGAATGCCAGGAGGTCACAATGATCCAAACAGCAGCTGGCCTCAAACGAGTAGGTGATCAACGATGGTGGCTCGTACTAGGTGTTGCATCAATAAAACATGCAGAAATATAGTATGAGTACCAAATACGGGGTACTCAGTAGGCATCACAGGACAACCGAGCTCAGAAGATAATATATAATATAAGAGGCATAAAGTAAACTAACTATCAGGATCCACTTAAGTCTAGTCATAACAGGAGTAGCTACTAGTAGGTAATAACCAATAAAAGGTGAAGATAATAATAATAGAAATAATAAAACACCCATATATGCAAAAAGAGGATGCAACGCTTTATAGAATTATATGGTGCAATCATGGTCGATGCAGGAAAGTATAAACCCCAAAATGTAGTTCACAGGTTGCCTCGTAGGCTCCCTGAACCATCTCGTAGGCCTCCCTTGGGCTCATCAACATATTTAATAAAAGTAAAACCTGGATATGTGCTCTTTGGGATGCCCTTGGGCACATCAACACATCTTTTATAGTAAGTATCTATCAATTACTCTGCCAACTTTATTAGCTATGTAGAAAGTTTATCCTAATCCACATTGATACTAATATCACTTCTCATAACATGGGCGCCACTGACCACTAAGGCTATATAATTATTTCTCTATAACATCTTCTATCCCTCATATGAGTCATACTCTGATTGGAAGCACTTCTTGATGAACATACATAGTCTATTTCATTCAATTAATGTTCTACTGTGTTAAAAGGGCAATTATCGGTATTTTGTAAAATTTAATTGGTACTATACATGTTGCTATTCAAGATACTTTGATATATCTTAGCTTATGTATAGCCCCTCAACATTTGTCAAACCAAACCTTTGGTTACATAACTAATCATCTTGAACCCTAACATCACTCAAACGGGGCATATCTAATCATTTATTCCCAAGATTGTTATCCATAATAGGTCTCATATATGTAATTTCCTATTCGAGGTAATCGAATGCACATATTCTATGGATATCATATATATACTCACCTATGATAATGTATGGTAATAAAGTTGAGCCTTGTTGTCTAACTAGCAATATATATGGGTAACACTCATATGGCATATATATTAAAAATCCATGCTACTATCACATCTTCAACCTATACAAAGTTGGTCTGACTAATTCCATTCTAAAATATACATAACCCTGAAAGTTATGAGTATGTCACTAAAGGTGTGCTAATGGTCCTCCTTATGACTTGATCTTATAAGAACTGAAGGTATTGTATGGGAGAGCTTTTAGACTTAGAAGCACATTGTATTCTCTTGGAAGGCTATAATGGGAGATGTCATTTCTAGTCTTTGTAAATGGACACCTCTTAACTATGTAATCGTATGAGTAATCCCCCCTTATGTATTTGCTCAGATAGGCCAGTGAGCGACACAAATATTACTATTACTAAAGAGGGAATATAAATTTGTGTATGCTTATCATCTCTAGGAAACTATAAAACTCACTAGGCTATCCTGAGCCCAAGTTTGAGTCTCTACATGATTTAGAGGTTATTATTTGGAAGATGACCCTTAAGTAATGCTAGTATTAGCCTTTTGGATGGATCATTGGTTTCCTTTAAAAGGAAAAATTTATATCACGATTAAGTGGAGTATAAATAAAAAGTACCTTTCTATGATTTTGCTCAACCTTACAATCTAGATTATTAAAGAAGGTCATAGTCCTAAATTTTCGTATAGTACCTCAATTATAAATGTGGCCCCCAACACATTCATAAGAAAGGTTTTACCAAGCACAACTTTGTAGACTCCCTAGGACTTCAACCTAGTGCTTTGATACCATGTTTATCACAACCCTACCTTGACAAGGGCGAACAAGGTTCTATACGAGCACCTGCTAAACATGTACAATATATCTCTATTGAAATTGTAAACTCATAAGCAACAAAATAGCTAACAAGGTCTATAAACATATAATGGATCATATAAATGAATTAGAGATCCCACTAGAAAAAATGTATAATTGTAATGACCCTCTAGGTCATTTCGTTATTTTTCATGTTTTTCCGTATTTTGAGCTTTTCCACAGTGGCTACAGGTTATTTATGACTTTCCAGGACTAATGGTTTGATCCCCGGGCAATTCGTTTGTGTTTTAAGCTTATTTCCCTATTTTGTAACTCTTAAAGCTAGTAGAGTTGACTTTGGTCAACATTCAGAGAAGATAGCCTTGGATAGGAATTTTATCAGCATTGTTAGCTCTAGAACATTGACTTTGGGCTAGAGGGACCTTTGGTTCGGGTCCAGAGGCTTCCAGACTTATTTTGGGCTATTGAGTTCCATTTTGGTAAAAGTTAGTTTTGGGTGTAGGACCCAATTTTCATTAAAACGATCTCCGTTGGGATTTTTATCGACTCTGTTGAGACCGAAATACCATTTTTGGTTGAGTAGCATAGTTCATCTATGTCTACGGGACCCAAGATGAATCCTGAGGGTCCATCCAGAGATATTTTAAGTTTCCAAAGTGTTGTTGTTGCTGGTTATTATTGCAGCAGTAGCCAACCCTTCGTGTGCATAGTCGGTTGGCTGCGTGCACGGAGAAGGGACTTTGGCCTTGCCTCATTTTTCCCTCCGCCCATGCGGTGGGTTGGATGTGTGCACGTGTTCGTGTGTGTGATGGCCTACCCACATGCATGATGAAGTGGAACCTGGCCCTGCCTCTGCCTACCTTGTGTGTGCACGAGTGCCAGGCCGCGTGCTCATAGGCCTGGCCTGGCAACTATTTATATTTCAAACGTCATTTTCTCCTCAAAACATCAAAAAATTCTCCATTTTTGAAGAGCTTGAGAGCTGGTTTTAAGCTTTCACTCCCTCCTAACAATTTTGGTAAGTACATCCTTATTCCCTATTCCTTTTTTGTCATTCAGTTCATGTCATTTCCATTAAAATTCCAATTTATTTCGTGTTTCAAATCCTTGATCAAAGTGGACTTGGAGGCTATTTTGGGCCTTGAAAAAAGTCTCGTTTGTGCCCCAATTTTGGGCATGGATTTATAAACCCAGTGTGAACATATTTGTGAAATTTGTTTTCTATTTCATTGTATGAGCCCCGAGGGTCATTTTCCAACCTAATTTTTGGCTCGATTTTCCATATAGTAATATTGGTGTCATTCTTCTAGTCTTTGACACCTAGTTTATGTTTATGGTAGAATGGCAGTAGTCGAAGGCTTCTCGTGGGAGATAGGCTCTGGTCTAATGGATCGTGTGCATGTGTTCAGCTTACAGGTAGGTTACGACTTACCTACTTTTAGATTTAGCTCTTATAAGGTATTTGTATAGTAGATTGCTAATTATGGGTTGATCATTATGGTTTGAATACATCAGTTTAGGTATTTAATTCTTATAGCTTATTTAGAGGCCTTAGTGTAGGATATCGGTTGGTAATCCTTAGCTCAGGTTGTAGGTCCTTTCTAATACTTGGCGTAGTTTTCATGGGTTTAGAATCCCTAGCCTTAACTTAGCTTAGGCCGGTGGTAGTTTGGGGGTGATTAGACTAGGAAGCCTTAGTATAGGATTAGGATAGGACTTTGCGGTAGAGTATCCTTTTGTGTAGTTTTATATTTACTTTTACCATTTTTCCCTCGTTTTACTTTCCGATTTAATATGTTATATATTATGGGCCCAAGTCCTTGGATGCGGGATACCAGGTCAGTATAAATCTCCCCTTTCTTCCTTAAATTGCGGTTCATGGCTTGTTTTAGTATAACTTTATTTAGTGGATGGAACTGGCATAGTTAGTACTTGTTGCTTGATTTAACCTAATTTTTAGGTTAGTGGACCATTTAAGGTTCTAATTTCTTCTAGGTTTGGGAGTTAATGTGGCATTTTCTGGATAGTACCTACCTTAGGCTAGTCCCATTTCTTTAGTGCGAAGAATTAGGTTGTCCATTGTCTGATATGTTTTGGTTTGGTTGTGCTCTTTGGTTGTTTATTCATACTTTAGCATGGCATATGGTTGACTTGATTTTCAAAATACTGTTTTTGGTCAAAAAGAGAATTTATGGAATATGTTAAATGACTTTGGCTTCCATAAAAGGAAATTGGCCTATTTTTTTGAAAGACTGATTTGATAAACTTGCATGTCCTAGGAGGCCTATGTTCCAAACAGTTTTACTGACTATTTAAACTTGCATTCCCGAGGAGACATGTGTTCCAGGTGGTTTTACTGGTACTCGTGATTACATGCCTGAGGAGAACATATTACGGTTTTACTTCTACATACGTAGTTGAACCTAAGGGTGGACTGCGGGGTGATTTAGGGAGCCGACAAGGAGGCCTGCGAATCTATTTTGGGGTTGTCTATTTACTTTGTACATATGTAGTTGAACCTAAGGGTGGCCTGCGGAGTGATTCTAGGAGCGCACAGGGTGGCCTGCAAACCCATCTCTGGTTGTCTACTTTTATTGCATTGGCCACACATCGCATTGCAACCATCTCATATGTCACGACCCGAAAACTCAAGTCGTGATGGCACCTACTAAAACCCACCAGTAGGTAAGCCAACCCTTAGCCCGGAACTGCAAATAATGGGCTAACACAAGCAAGAACCGAAAAGCGGAAGAAATATCAATAAACAACGGAAGATAAGATAAACCAACATAAGTAAAAGGGATGAAGGAGAATAAAGTACATAAGAATCCCCCAAGACCTTGTGTCAGTCGGTACAAGTGCTACTAAAACTTAGATGTTCTATATAGCTACAACAAAATACGGAAAATCTCTGAAAGTACAGTAGAAGACTAATCCAAAAGTAGAGGGAGGTGGATCAAAAAGTAGAGGGAGGTGGATCAACTTCGATCGCCAAGAGCTTACCCAATGTCTCAAATTCGCAACTTTGCACGAGGACAATAATTAACGGCTATAACTCGTACTAGAATCTAGATCAGCAAAAAGATACAGAAGTTTAGTATGAGTACCAAAACACGCGGTACCCAGTAGGCATCATCGGTTGACTGAGCTAAAATAAAATATAAACATAATAAAATGCGAATATAACCCAAGGGTAAGAAAGATGAGTCAGAAAGAAGAATAATAGTCAAAACCTAGATAAAAAGGATACATACCGCAATAATACGAGAAACATAAAGCAATAGTCTAGCAACAACCAAGTCGGACTTTCACGAGTCCAGAAAGTGCACCCAAATAAAACAAGCCAACTATACACAGAGTTCGATAGTAAGGATGTGCAAGGAATACCATGATATGTGATGTGAAATGAATGAAATGAAATATGGCAAATGCAATAATGAATGAAAGCCTGAGTCACCTCATGGGCCACCGGAGCTTACCAACCAATACCGTACCATAATACCTGTAATATCCATACAGGACACCGAAGCTTATCAATATCAACCATACCACAATATCCATGTATAATAAAAAAAAACTAGAGTATTCTCCTGGGCCACCGGAGCTTACCAATAGAAACAAATACCACAATGTAAAACCCCATATACATGCAAAGGGGGCCGCCGGAGCTTATCAATATAATCCCAAAAATCAATAGAAAGTAAGGTTCAGAACCATCCCTCAGACCAAGTGCATAAAATAGAAATATTTTCCCATTCAGAAGTCAGTAAAACAGTGATGTACCATTTCTCTTTAGTAGCACAAGTTCATAGAAAAAGAGACCATTTTTCCCTGGTTATTAACAAAAAATAGTGATAAAAGCGGGACGCTCACCCTGGAGATCCATTCATTTAAAAAGGAAGTATTTTGGGTTTTTAGACGTTAGTAATCAACTTAAACCTGTGAAATCTTTCCTTAATCTGAAAAACATTTATTAAAAAAAAGAGTTCCTTAGTAAACCACCGATCCATTCAATTCCCGTCAATCCGTACCATAACCTAATCGTATGCGAAAAAGGATGAAAATGAATCACTCCAAATGTATGTATGAATACAAGTAAATGCATGCAGTTATACCAAGATAGGGCATTTCACCCTTCATATCAAGATCGTACTAACCTTGAATCCATCAAGCTCAACCATGGCCTCAGGCCTACAAATACTCATACAAAAGCAAAACATAGGAAAATAAAATGATAAGAACAGCTAGAAAGCTAAGTAAGAAACTACTCTACCACGAACGACCCCCCAACAAATGCTAAGGCCACCTATTCTAGTCCAATTACTAATAGGGGAACACTACACTAACTACAAACCCCCAAGGGACCCGCCTAAGGTAATCAACTAACTGGAACTAAGCATAAAGCGTACAACAAAGAGAAACTTAAGCAAAAAACAACCATACTGACCTGGTCTCCCGCCAATACAGACTCCACAACCTCGATCCCACAAGTATAAGATAAATAGAACACCAAAGAAGCAAGAATAATAATAATAATAAAATAATGATAACACCTACTCAATGACAAACCCTATCTAAATCTAGGCTAAGGCCCCCTAAATCTAGCAACTTCGACCATAAGCTGCTTAAACTAAGCTAAGGAATCTAATCCTAAACCCAAGGATAATACACGGCCTACGCCAAGTCTTATGGAAAGGCTATAGCCTATACTAAGGATTTACTAGCCAGAATCTACTTTAAGGCACCTAAATCACCTATAAGGATCAACATGGCTACTAGAATCGTATCCAAATTACAAGAACCCACCAACCATTAGAAATTTTTTATACTCATGCTTCATACGAGAAAAGTCTAGAAAAAGTAAACCATAACCTACCAGAAAGCCGAGAACGCGTGCACAATCCACAAGACCGAGACCTATCTCCCTCAAAAAGAATATGCAAGAAGCCACACTAACATAATAATATTCTACACGTCAATATGAAGATAACGATACCCATATTTCTAATAATTTAGCCAGGTGGAAATTTGGGTCACAAACAAGCCCATGGGCCCCGCAACCCGAAACTAGAAACAAAATCACTACAAGGTTCCCAACCTTGCCAGGAGTGCATGCTTAAAATTTGAGCAAAAATGGACAACCGGAAGGAGCTCCAAAAAGCCCACAAACTAGGGGAATCAAAGAGGGAAATTAATGGAAATTACTGGGTTTTAACGAAGAAACTTACCAAATTAAGAAGCCAAGAGCAAGAACGGACCAGAATTATATAATCCTCCAAGGTCAATGAATGATCAGGGGAAATATGGAGGATTTTAGAGCTTAAAAAGATGGAGAAATTGTTTTTGAAAGGAGGTGAAATAAGGTGAAATTTAGAGGGTGGCCAGCTATATAGGCTGCCATGCCCAGACAGCACGCAGGCATGAAGGCGCCATGGTGGCCAAGGGAGCATAGGGGCCCTGGTGCTACACCAGCATCCAACAACAACAGCAACATGCCAAGGAAGATTTTCACACAATGGACCCGCGGGAATGCATCTGGGGTCTCGTGAATACAAACTAACTGAGCTATACAACTAGAAATGGCATTCCAGATCCAACGAAATCGATAAAAATAAGGTTGATTTAATGAAAAGTGGTCCCCGTGCCCAAAATCAACCTTTAGGCCAATAATTCCAAAACGGAACCTAAGGGCCAAAATCATGTCCGGAAGCCTCATGACCCAAACCAAAGGTCCCTCCAGCCAAAAGTTGACATTTCGGAGTGAACAACGTTGGCAAAATTTTCATCCGAGGCTGTCTTCTTCGAATGTTGACCAAATTCAATCCTTCAAGCCCAAATAGCCTGAAAACACAGAATGAGAGAAAATTCCAAGCTGAAAAGCTCTCGGATCCTGACCAAATATCCAACTAGACCAAAGTCCATGCTCCGGAGCTAATGGAACTGTTAGAATTTGATTCCAATCACGTTTACCAAGAAAGTTGACCAAAGTCAAGGATTTCCTAAGTTGGAGTTTCTAAAATAGTGAAATGGTCATAATGACCAAACGATTAGCCCAGGCACTAAACTGTCAGTCTCGGCAAGTCATAAATGACCTGCTGCCATTTCGGGAAAATTCAAAACACAGAAAATGCAAGGAAACAGAGAAATGACCTGGAGGGTCATTATAATATCCACAACTAAAAGAACTTTTTTCCTCGAAACTTAAGAAACAAGAGGCACCCAAAGGCTCGGAAATGAAAAGATACTAGGTCTGTAAGTTGAGCTAGGCCTTCCGAGGAGCCTCCTCGATCGTACATCGACCAACAGAAAGATAACAAAAGAAAGCTTACTAAAACCTTAACTAATTACCAGCCAAAACAGGAAAAACAACAAACTCTAACTCAAAATCTAACCGGTCAAATAACTAAACCAAATCACAAACAAAAACATTTAAAAAGAACCAACACCACACAAGAACCACAAAAACCTATACAATCATCACACAGAACCGATAACCGTGCTAACACAAAGAACAAAACCCACTTCCTCTAATATTCTTACCCATAAGTCCTGGGTCCAAAAACCCTTCTGTCTATCCAGAAACATCAGCATTCAAACCATAAAGTCAAACACAAGCCAAACAGTTAAGTTAAACTCGAAAAACATCAAAATTCCCATTGGAAGGCTAGGCCTCCTACCATACTCTACCTCCATGAAGTAGTCTAAAAACTCGATCTCAACAAAAACCAAACACTAGTCCTACTAACCTCAAAAACATATACACAGTCCCGAGACACACCCACTATAACTGGAGTAGCCTACCCTGACTGATCATTGGTCCGCAAATCGACAACTATGCTAAGCTCACCTAAAAAACCCAACTCCTCTGAAACAACCATCAAAAACCCCAACTGTAAAGAAAACACCGGGATTTGAAAAGATGTAACCAGGCAACCTATGCTGAAGGACAACCTTCCGAATGAATATTCTGAACCAAACCCTCTGAACCACACAATGTATGATTCGGCAAAAGTTACTAGGCCAGGTCAGCCTATCAAAGCAGACCCCAAGGACATAAGAACCAAACAAGAAAATGTAACGAGTAAGTAACAAAGCCTAAAGTCAACCTTCAACTCAAAAAGCTAGAAATTTTTCCATGGAACCCAACTCCCGATACATGAACTAGAACTAAGCATCTCCCCTACTAGACCAGCACACATTCCAATAGCTCGAAAGTATCTCTCTAAGTGATAGCTTCTTGCCCTTTACCGAAAGAGTATGAACCAATGCTGGACTCCATAAGCCTCCAACCCTTAAGGAACCTAAATCACTTTGGCCTAACCGCTATAAGGGAACGGTCTGCTGAATCAATCAAGTCAAAGGTTCAACAAACAGAGGAAGTCTTCCACAACCATCCTGAAATAGCCTACTAACCAGCAAAGTCTGAAACTAACACAAAATTCTAATCGATCTCCTCCCTACTCCTCGAGTAGACTCAGATGCCACCTAAGAATACTATAGTAACTGGAACCCGAATAAGATCTGAATACGATGCCCAACAATCTGCAACTGCTATTGAGGCATGGGGAAAACCCAAGGACATAGCTGGGAACTTATAGAGGAATGAGTCCTAAGGTAGTCCTTGGAATGCCCACCACCCCGATACTTAATAGGAGATAACCCAATCTCGAACTCTATCTTTAGAAAAAAACCTCAGCAACCAGAATATTCACACCCGCAGAAACTGACCCAAGGGATGAATGTCGGAGATAGCATCATAAGAAAAAGCAAGATAATCCAACAACCCAACATGGCTAGGTGCTAAGATAACAATGACCTGTAATGACCCTTTCGGTCATTTACGCATTTTCACCTTTATTATACTATTAGAGCTTTTCTGTAGCGGTCCCAAGTCACTTATGGCTTGCTGGGATCGGTAGTTTGGTGCCCTGGCCGTTCAATTTATCGTTATGACTGTTTTCTTATTTTACAAGTAAATCTTAAGCGTTAAGTTGTCAAAATCGTGCAATAGTGATTTGCGATCGTATGACCTTAACCTTCGTCCCATATCTAAGGCTTGCGAGCCTAACTTTGAAAATTTTATTAATATCGCGCGTATTTGAAAATATTTTATTTTAAAGTTGAATGTGGTAAAAAGTTATATTTTTATTACCTTTTTAAAGTATTTTAAATGTCTATGAAAAATACTTTTGTTATGACATAAATTTGTATGTATTTATTTTATAAGGTTTTTATACATTATAATATTTGAACGGAAATAGTAAATTTAGTTATGTTGAAAATTATTATTATAATATAGTAGGTTTTATATGAAATGATTTTCTATTTACTATGATATATTCAAAAGTTATATTTATTTTACCATGAGTTTATGTAATATCCGAGAACAAAAGTAGCATGGATCCACCTATGTTTAATTAGATAAGGGGAGGTGTGGTGTTGACACACACACCCCCACGTGGAAACCAATTGTTGTGGCAGCAAGTACACCTAAGTGGTGTGATAAAATTTGTCACCTTATAATGAATAACTAGACTACTTTAATGAATTATATTTCTGAAACTCCTTTATAAACATGATATATAGTACGTGAATTGGAAATGTCCGCGAGTCCCGGACATAGAATTATCCTTCTAGGCTGGTTTGCTTGCTGAGTAGCTTTGGAGCTTGTGCAGGAACGTTTGGTTGATTGTGAGTTACGGGGCAGCTATTGTGTGTATGATCATTCCATTTCCATGCATATAAAGAAGTTTCTTCCACGTTTTACTACTGTTTTGGCTTCGGGCCTACTGGAACTGTTTTCTAAACCTTGCATGGCCCTAGGGGCCCGTTTTCAACGAAAATGATTTGGAAATACTTTGACTTATTTTGTGAATCTTCTCGGGGTGAGAAAAGTTCTAAAGGATATTTTATCACTATTTCTAATTAAACTAGGCTCGGCGGGGCCGAGGGCTAGACTTGTTTTACTATAGCTTTCGTGATAATACTAGGCTTGGTGGGGCCGTGTGCTAGGACCATTTGATTTACTGATTTAGACCTAAACACCCTCTGCGAAACTTTACTTGATGATTTTTAAGATGCAGGGCATCTAGTATGTTGGTCGGGGACCTCCATAGACCTTGCCGCTCTGGGCCTGGGGCTTCGGGCTACGTGTGCCGGAGGGAGGGTAGACAGTGTAGTAGTGGTATATGGGTGAGACCTTCTATGGATCCTGTCTTCAGGGCCTTACAGGTTACCGAAAGCAGGTAACTTAAGGTGCTACTATCACATTTACATGGCATGGCATCATATCATCCATCTGCGTGAGATACCACCCTTGTTTTATTTGTTGATTGTACGCTCTGGTAGTATTGGATGCTGGAGGGTTTGTTTTCACTTGTCTGTGTTCCTCGATTGTATGGGCGGCCGGGGGACTATAGGTAGACTCTTGTTATTTACTTACGGAATTGTTCCCTGTTGCGGTTAAGTATGAAATTGGTTACTGCTAAGCTGTTAGTTTCTGGATTTGAGATTGATATGATTAGTTGAGTTTGATTCCTGTCTCCGAGCATGCCTATCATTAGCTTTCCCTCTTTCTCTTACACTTGAGGTTACCGGTATATCGTCCATTCCTTAAACTTGTTATATATACACTGTTGTTGCAAGGATCCCAGGTGCGTCATTTATTACTTTCACTCGTGCCTGTGTGTATATCCTACTTTCTAGCCTTGCATGTTGTTCTATTGTCTTCCATCTGGACTAGTTCCTGTGTACTTTTTCATTGATTTTCGTGACTGCTTGTTTCTATTATGTCTGTTATTATTGTTTTACCTTATATGTGCTCAGTTGGCCTATGATACCTACTGAGTACCGGTTGTTTTGGTGCCCATACTACACTTCTGCACTAAAAGTGCAGATATTAGTTGAGTTCTCGTCGTTGATCGCGTTAGAGACTCATGCAGATTTTGTGGATATTCGAGATTAGGGTGAGCGCCTGACGATCGGGCCTTGACCATATCTCATCTTTTGTATTGTTACTCTCTGTATATTCGGAGACAGTTGTACTTATAATTTTGTTACCTCTAGCACTTGCATTCTATTAGTAGCTTATGTATTGTCGATACCAAGTCTTGGGGTTGGTGTAGTTTCTGTTTGTATATATTCAGGTTATTGCTTCCGCTTTGTTCTATTTTTATATTCTGCTTTTGCTTATTGTGAGCATTTGTTAGGTAGTAGCCCATTACTAATTGTTCTGGACTATGGGAATTAGTTCGCCTACTAGGGGTTGTAGGTGCCATCATGACCTGAGAAATCGGGTTGTGACAATTGGTATCAGAGCTCTAGGTTCATCGGTGTCGTTGTACAGAAGCAAGTGTCTAAGTAGAGTCTCGTGGATCGGTACGATGACGTCCGTATCCTATCTGTGGGAGGCTACAGGGCATTGTTAGGAAAAGTTTCATCTTCTTGGCTCCTTATCGTGTGTTCCTGGCTCTATTGACTTCTAAACTTTGATTGTTTCATTCCTTCTCAGATGCCTAAGACGAGTTCGACAACGGGTGATGTCGAGGCTTCTGTGCCTGTCACTTTAGTGCTTCCATCTATGCCAGGACTTCAGAGTGAGAGTTTACCGTCTTAGGTAGGGGGTGTGGGGTCATCCCAGCATACGACTGGATTCATAGCTACCTCAGCTCTTAGGACACCGTGGCTAGGACTCTGAGTCCCCTGGTGAGTATTTCAGCACCCGGCTCTATGAGTGGTGCTCAAGTTAGGGTCGAGCTTCCAGTTCTTCAGCAGGGTTGTATGTCGGTGTTGGACTATGAGGCGAGATTTCATGAGATAGTAAGGTGTACTGCTAGAATTATACCTTCGGAGTTTGATAGGGTTCAGAGCTTTGTGGAAGGTTTGATTCAACCATTCCGTTTGGCGACCGAGCACTTGGTTACAGTTGGGACGACTATCCTTCAGGTAGTTGACCATGCTTGGGCTGTTGAGGGTTTGTGTTGTGAGGCTTATAGAGGTAGTGCTATGAAGGGTCATCGCCAGGATAGTTTTCGAGGTTCCCAGACTCGAGGTAAGGGATTCTCTCCTAGAGACCGGGTCCATTACTTTCTGTCTACCGAGCCAGTTTCAGTTGCTTCACGGGTTCCAGAGGGTGTTGGTACAGGTCATGTTTAGCAGAGTATGTAGGGTATGGATCATATTCTTTGAGGTTTGCCTTCAGAGTGTGTAAGCCATGACGGTCGGCCAGGTTCAGCGAGATCTTCCAATCCAGCTTCATTTAGTGGGGTTTGCTTTCGGTGTGGTAAGCGTGCGCACTTTGCTAAGAATTGCCCCACGATTGTGTATCCTGGTCAGCCTGGGTTTTATGATTGCAGAGAGATTGGTCACCTTTATAGAGCTTGTCCCCAGCGAGGGATGGTTGAGCCTTCAGTTTTGACCACTCGGTCCAGAGTTAGATCCCGTCAGGTTGATGCTCCTCTTGGTAGGCCATAGGTAGAGGTTCCTGACACCGTTGCTCCAGGTTAGGCCTTTGCTACCTTCGACTGGTGTTAGTCCTGCTCGTGTTGCGATTCTGTCCCTTCTGTCGTGTAATTTCTTACATACCTACCTGCTACTTCTTTAGTTGCTTGGCTACCTGCATTGGAGTATCAATGTGTTATTTTATTGGTAGTTTATTCTTTAGTAGTTGATGGGGGTGACTTAGCCCTGTGAGGTGTTTTACTTGGAGTTGTAGCTTGTGAGTAGGCTTTGTAGAACTCGCTTCCTATTTGTTGTGGTTCTAGGCTTGCTTTGAGTCTTCCTTTCTATCTATCCTAGATGGTTGTTGCCTAGGCTATTATCTAGCATGGCTAGAGATCCGTATGATTGTTCGGTGTATTACCGGTAGTTGGGCTGGAGTTGAGATTTTACCTTAGTTGGGGGATATTGGTTTTGCTGGTGTTCATAGATCGGTTTGGCCTCCCGAGTGTCTAGAGTCGACCCTCCTTGTTGATTAGTTTAGAAGGTTGGAAGGTATATGGGTTGTTCCCATAGTCTCCTCCAGTTCCTGGTCCATTGAGTGTTTTGTTGTATCCCCAACTCTAGTTGGAACTAATCCTGATCGTAGTTCTTTGGGTGAGCTCTTGATGTTAGCATCGTGATTGGGTTTTTACTTTAGCACTTCCGAGAAAGTGTTGATCATAACCTCGTGGTTGGGTTGTATTCGTAAGCATTTTGGGTGAGTTGGGCATCCGACCCATTAATCTCCTGCTTTATTGAGTTTGACGTGTAGCTATGAGAAGTAAGGTAATGGCTTCAAGTTCTTATTCAAGAAAGGATTTGTAAGGTTTAGTATGTGCTAAGGAAGGATTTTTGTTTAGTTGAAAAATGACGGAGATGACTCTTTGTTTGTGTTTATGTGTCCTAGTAGTTGCCTGAGGTGGCAATGAAGGTTTGCTTTGGAATTGTGTGTTAGTGATTCAATTAAGCTGTCTACACATTGCCGTGGGTTTTCTATCGATTGGTTTTTGTTTCAGTAGCATCTGCGGTGTTGGCAACTTGCATATTCAAGCCTAGTTGGCTTGGGTTCTTAAGGGTTCATCGACAACATATGGGTTCGACCAAGGCTTTGGTTGGCAGTTTTGAAAGTTGGTGTTCAAAATTATGGATTGGCTGGTTACATTGGATGGTTCGTGGCAGTTTCTAGTTGGTTGCAGCACCCTAGTGCCGGGAGGCAGTGGGTGGGGGAAACTTAGCTTATTTACCTCAGTTGCGGATATGGCTATTGGCCCAGGACACCTAGTCCTTGGCTAACCTCTGCAAGAGCCAGGATATTCCAGATTTCAACAGCGTTCTAGTTAGTACGAGGTCCTTCTACCATGGTTGGACAAACTCAGTGGTGTAAGTTTGAGCTTTAGCAGTGGTGTATGCTTTATGTGGTCAACTTGTGCGAGTTGAGACTAGCGAGGCTATTTTGATTTCTGATGATACGTAGAGACTGGTAATCATCATTCATTTGCCGAGGATTTGAAAGCTTGTTTAATTGATTCCTCCGGAGTTGTTGTTTATATGGGATTTCAGTGTTAGTTAGACTCGTCCAGTATAGACTAGAAGTTCATTATGATATATGCTTTGAAGTGGTTGGTTGTTGCAGATCCGATAGAGCAGTTGATTCGAGCCAAAGGAATGAGTTGAAGGTATATGCAAATATTTCTATGGCTAGATGGTAACTTTGAACCCCAGGCACCTTTTTCCTTTGCCTTGGGGGTGTTTGGACTTGATATTCGTGGCATGGTGGACTTCTTCCCAAGGTGATCTTGGTAAGATGCTTTCAAATCAGAATGGTGTTCGAGTATTCAGAGTTGCAGCAGTGTTTCTTAGAGCTGGAAGCTTAGCTAATGACTATGGACTTCGTGGTAGGCTTACCATGCTACTTGCAGGATCTTGGTTTTGGTTTGGGTTTGTTGGGTAGGTTGCCCTAGTTCATTCGCTTTCAGTTGATTCAGACATGACGTGGTGCAGCGAAGGTGGGTTCATTCTATAGTTTGGAAGTTTTCTGTCAACACAAGGTATCCACATGTGCCTTTCCTAACTTTGGTGTGCAAAGTTCAGTCGGGTTCAGATGGTTGGTTCAGCTGGGTTCAGTTATTGAGTTTGATGTTAACAAAAGTGTCTGTTTGTTGGTTGATGGTCAGTCGGGATAGGTGACTACAACTTTTGACGATATGCCTCGGATTGTTATCTTGGATGGCAAAAGTTAGTAGACTATAGCTTGATTTGGATAGAACTTGAGTAGTAAGGGTGACTTCGATCGTGTTAGAGTATAAGCAAAAATTGTGTATTCCCAGTGTTTCAATTGATGCGTCCATGATGGGTGAGTGTTATACTGGTATGCAACTTCCTGTTATGGTGCAAAAAGGACTCAGCTCAGAATGAAAAGGTTTTGTGGAATCGGCAGGTTCATGAGTTAGAGTTTTGATTGTGGGATTTTATCGCAAACTTGGTTACGGTTTCGAAGATTCAAGTTCTGTGTGTTGATTGCCTTGCTTCTCTAGTTTCGGTGTTGTGTCGGTGCTTTCTGGTTGAGGTTCTCGAGGTTCAGTCTGGGTTGGCAGCCTCTTGGAGCTTTGGATTTTGAATTTGGAATCTAGCTTGTCTAGTTAGGAGTTTAGGCTTGGTTGCTTTTCGTGGCTTCATTTTGTTGGGTGTCGTCCGGTCGAAGAGGATACTCGGGTTGTCCGAGAGAGTAGTGCGGGCTTCGTATTCGACGTTCTTAAATCTATAGTGTTTCCTTCTTTCCTTACTTTCGGAGATGAAAGTCTTTTTAGTAGTGGATGATGTAATGACCCTTTTGGTCATTTACGTGTTTTCACCTTTCTTATACTATTAGAGCTTTTCCGTAGTGCTCCCAAGTCACTTATGGCTTGCTGGGATCGGTAGTTCGGTGCCCTGGCCGTTCATTTTATTATTATGACCGTTTTCTTATTTTACAGCTAAGTCTTAAGCGTTGAGTTGTCAAAATCGTGCGATAGTGATTTGCGATCGTATGACCTTAACCTTCGTCCCATATCTAAGGCTTGCGAGCCTAACTTTGAAAATTTTATTAACATCGCGCGTATTTGAAATATTTTATTTTAAAGTTGAATGTGGTAAAAAGTTATATTTTTATTACCTTTTTAAAGTATTTTAAAAGTCTATGAAAAATACTTTTGTTATGACATAATTGTGTATGTATTTATTTTATAAGGTTTTTATACATTGTAATATTTGAACGGAAATAGTAAATTTAGTTATGTTAAAAATTATTATTATAATATAGTAGATTTTATTAAAAATGATTGTCTATTTACTATGATATATTCAAAAGTTATATTTATTTTACCATGAGTTTATGTAATATCCGAGAACAAAAGTAGCATGGATCCACCTATGTTTAATTAGATAAGGGGAGGTGTGGTGTTGACACACACACCCCCACGTGGAAACCAATTGTTGTGGCAGCAAGTACACCTAAGTGGTGTGATAAAATTTGTCACCTTATAATGAATAACTAGACTACTTTAATGGATTATATTTCTGAAACTCCTTTATAAACACGATATATAGTACGTGAATGGAAATTATTGAGAGAGTTGTTAATTTTGTTGGTAATTTTATTGACACTCAAAGAAAATCGATTATCTACGTCAAGTTATTCAAGCCTAATTTCAAGTTGGATTTCGTTTTGGAGTTTCTCAGAGCGGTTCGAGCGTGGACATTGTCGTTCTAGCAGCTTGTCATCGGACGACATGTAGGTTATAGTTTAACTCCCTTGACTTTGCATATATCGGGTAAAATTGTACTAAATGGCACCCTTCGATTGGATTGTTAGGCTTGTACCACAAACCTTGATCGCTCTTCCGTGATTCGTCCCATTTCTTTCCTCTGTTGTGTATAGTATTCTGATTTATTGATATTATTACCCTTGTGGTCCCGTGGGGGCCTTGTTGACTCTGGAACATAGATGGTGGGGTCATTGGAAATGTCCACGAGTCCCGGACATAGAATTATCCTTCTAGGCTTGTTTGCTTGCTAAGTAGCTTTGGAGGCTGTGCAGGGCCGTTAGGTTGATTGTGAGTTACGGGGCAGCTATTGTGTGTATGATCATTCCATTTCCATGCATATAAAGAAGTTTCTTCCACGTTTTACTACTGTTTGGCTTCGGGCCTACTGGAACTATTTTCTAAACCTCGCATGGCCCGGGGGGCCCATTTTCAACGAAAATTATTTGGAAATACTTTGACTTATTTTGTGAATCTTCTCGGGGTGAGAAAAGTTCTAAAGGATATTTTATCACTATTTCTAATTAAACTAGACTCGGTGGGACTGAGGGCTAGACTTGTTTTACTACAGCTTTCGTGATAATACTAGGCTCGGAGGGGCCGTGTGCTAGGACCATTTAATTTACTGATTTAGACCTAAAAACCCTCTAGGAAACTTTACTTGATGATTTTTGAGATACAGGGCATCTAGTATGTTGGTCGGGGACCTCCATGGACCTTGCCGCTCCGGGCCTGGGGCTTCGGGCTACGTGTGCTGGAGGGAGGTATACGGTGTAGTAGTGGTATACGGGTGAGACCTTCCATGGATCCTGTCTTCAGGGCCTTACAGGTCGCCGGAAGCGGGTAACATACGGAGCTACTATCACATTTATTTCACATGGCATCATATCATCCATCTGCGTGAGATACCACCCTTGTTTGTTGTTTGTTGATTGTACGCTCCGGTAGTATGGGATGTCGGAGAGTTTGTTTTCACTTGTCTGTGTTCATCAATTGTATGGGCGGGCGGGGGACTGTAGGTAGACTCTTGTTATTTACTTACAGAATTGTTCCCTGTTACGGTAAAGTATGAAATTGGTTACTGCTAAGCTGTTAGTTTCTAGATTTGAGATTGATATGATTAGTTCAGTTTGATTCCTGTCTCCGACCATGCCTATCATTACTCTTTCCCTCTTTCTCTCACACTTGAGGTTACCGGTATACTGTCCATTTCTTAAACTTGTTATGTATACACTTTTGTTGCAAGGATCCCAGGTGCATCATTTATTAATTTCACCCGTGCCTGTGTGTATATCCTACTTGCTAGCCTTGCATGTTGTTCTATTGTATTCCATCTGGACTAGTTCCTGTGTACTTTTTCATTGATTTATGTGACTGCTTGTTTCTATTCTGTCTGTTATTATTGTTTTACCTTATATGTGCTCAGTCGGCCTATGATACCTACTGAGTACCCGTTGTTTTGGTGCCCATACTACACTTTTGCACTTTATGTGCAGATATTACTTGAGTTCTCGTCGTTGATCGCGTTAGAGACTCGTGCAGATTTTGTGGATATTCGAGACTAGGGTGAGCGCCTGACGATCGGGCCTTGACCATATCTCATCTTTTGTACTGTTACTCTCTGTATATTCGGAGACAGTTGTACTTATAATTTTGTTACCTCTAGCACTTGCATTCTATTAGTTGCTTCTGTATTGTCGATACCAAGTCTTGGGGTTGGTGTAGTTTCTTTTTGTATATATTCAGGTTATTGCTTCCGCTTTGTTCTATCTTTATATTCTGTTTTTTCTTATTGTGAGCATTGGTTAGGTAGTAGCCCATTACTAACCGTTCTGGGCTATGGGAATTAGTTCGCCTACTAGGGGTTGTAGGTGCCATCATGACCTGAGAAATCGGGTTGTGACATGACCAAGCCTAGAATCATCACAAAAACCCACAAACTATAACGAAAAGGCGTACCTTGCTTTGCTCCCAAAGATAGCTGCTACCCAAAACCCACATACTCAATCCGCTACTAAAAGAATCTTTCTACATGGTAGCTATAAGCACAAGCTCAAAAATCTCACCATGCAAGTCTTGATGAGAAGGAATGTAAGCAGATATAGGTAAGGACATGTATATCCCACACTTAATAATGCCAAAAGATCATTGATGATAACAAAAGCGTACCTATTATAGAAGCATCTGTGTGGCTTTATCTGCCATGACTACTCGACCGATACGGCTAGGAACTATCACTAACAACCTAGGAACCATCCCTACTAACTTGTGCATCTCCTCTGACCAATGATGCTGGAAATCGAAGAGGGTGAAACTCCCTGTATCTCGGACAAGTCCTAGCAAAGTGTCCCCGCTCACCACAAACATAACAACCCTTACCTGAACTGCTCTGATAAGAAAATCTGGTTGAACCTGACTGGCCACCATGGCCTAGATACCCAGAATGTAACCCTCAACAAATCTGACCTGAACCCTGATTACTCTACCCACTGTGCCCCAAATAACTGCTCTCTGAAATTTGTAGTGTTATATGAACTTGCCGGCAAAATTGAGAATGTCGTGGGTAATCCCCACGAGGGAAACCTCGGCCTCGAAACCAAAAATCACTGCAACTACCCTGATGGAGAGGCCTTTTACCACCACCTCCACCGGCCTCATGACATATACCATCAACACCCCGTGCATGATCAACAACCCCAAGGAATATAGCCTCTGATGCCACTAGCTGCTCCATGGCCAAACAAAGTGGTAGATCTAACCCTCTGACAAACTGGCAAACCTGCTCGTGTTCTATAGGAAGAATCATAGAAGCATGCCTAGACAACTCATGGAAGCGTGACTCACACTCAAAAACCGACATAGAGCCCTGCTCTAACCTGGTGAACTAATCCCTCAACCTCTCTCTCAAGCTGCGAGGCTCAAACTTTTCCAAGAAAGCCTCAGAGAACTGAGCCTAAGTCATCGAAGGTGACCCGGATGGTCTGCAAGTAGTATAAGAGTGCCGCCACTACTTTGCCAAGCCATCCATTTGAAAAGCAGTGTAATAAGCCCCATGAGACTCAACTAACCCAAGGTTATGCAACCTCTCCTGGCAACTAATTAGGAACTCGTAAGCATCCTCTCTAACGGTACCAGAAAACCTCAGAGGACCCAACCTGATGAACCTACCCAGCATCTTCTGCTCCTCAATAGACATAACCGGCCTTGTTATAATAGGCTGAGCAAATAATGGAATCAGCAACATCTCCAAATGGAGAGCCACAATGATGGTTGTGCTTCTAGTCCCTGACCACTATGTGCCGCTGTCTGGGGTGAAGTCTATGTCTCAACTCTAGTCTGTGAACCACCAGGTGCACTAGGAAGTGTCCTGGCCCGTGACATACTCTCCAATAAGCTGTGAATCCTGGCTAGAATACCTTAAAGAGCCGATGAAGCTACAAATCCCACTGGAGGCTGGGCTGACCCTACGCCCTCCGAATGAAACTGAACAGCCTCAACCCCTAACTCTGGTAACTACACTCCAGCAGCAGGCGTATGAGCCTCGCCCAAGCCCGTTGTCGACCAAGTCATAACCATCTGAGAAGTAAAGGAACAATTGAATTTTAGACTTTGACGAAGCAAAGGATGCACGATAAAGAATCATTAAGATGGAACTTTCCTCAGGATGCCCGGTAGTCTCCCACAGATAGGATACAAACGTCATCGTACCGATCCATGAGACTCAACTAGACATCTGCCTTGTACCAAAGACATCGGTGAACCTGACTTTGATACCACTCCGCCATGACCTAAAAACTCAAGTCGTGATGGCACCTACTAAAAACCACCAGTAGGTAAGCCAACACTTATCCCAGAACTGCAAGTAACAGGATAACACAAGCAAGAATCCTAAAGCGGAAGAAATATCAATAAACAATGGAAGATAAGGTAAAGCAACAAAAGTAAAAGGGAGGGAAGAGAATAAAATACATAAGAATCCCCCAAGACTTGGTGTATGTCAGTACAAGTGCTACTACAACTTAAATGTTCTATATATATATACAAAAAAATATGGACAATCTCCAAAAGTACAACAGAAGACTAATCCAAAAGTAGAGGGAGGTGGATCAATTCCGATTACAAAGAGCTCACCCAATGTCTCCAGTCTGCAACTCTACACGAGGACACCAATCAACGATGATAACTCACACTAGGATTTACATCAGCTAAAAGATGCATAAGTGTAGTATGAGTACCAAAACATGTGGTACCCAGTAGGCATCATCGGCCGACTGAGCCCAAATAAGATATAAACATAACAAAATATGAATATAACCCAAGGGTAATAAAGATGAGTCAGAAAGAGGTATAATGGTCAAAACCTTGATAAAAAGGAGAAATACCGCAACAGTACATGAGACATAAAGAAATAGTCCATCAATAACCAAATAAGACTTTCATGAGTCTAGAAAGTGCACCCAAATAAAGCAAGCCAACTATACACGAAGTTCGATAGTAAAGATGTGCAAGGAATACCATGATATGCGATGTGAAATGAATGAAATGAAATATGGCCAATGCAATAATGAATGAAACCCTGAGTCACCTCACGGGCCATCAGAGCTTACCAACCAATACTGTACCATAATACATGTAATATCCATACAGGCCGCCAGAGCTTATCAATATCAACCATACCACAATATCCACGTATAATCAAGAAAACCCAGAGTATTCTCCTGGGCCGCTGGAGCTTACTAATAGAAATGAATACCACAATGTACAACCCGTATGTATGTAAAGAGGCCCGCCAGAGCTTATCAATATAATCCCACAAATCAATGGAAAGTAAGGTTCAGAATCGTCCCTCAAACCAAGTGCATAAAATAGAAATATTTTCCCATTCAGAAGTTAGTAAAATAGTGATGTACCATTTCTCTTTAGTAGCACAAATTTATAGAAAAAGAGATTGTTTTTCCCTCGTTATTAACCAAAAATAGTGATAAAAATGAGACGCTCACCCTGGAGCTCCATTCATTTAAAAAGGAAGTATTTTGGGTTTTTAGACGTTAGCAATCAACTTAAACCAGTGAAATATTTCCTTAATTTGAAAACCATTTGTTAAAAATAAGAGTTCCTTATTAAACCACCGAGCCATTCAGTTCCCGTCAATTCGTACCATAACCCAATCGTATGCAGAAAGAGATGAAAATAAATCAGTCCAAATGTATGTATGAATACAAATAAATGCATGCAGCTATACCAAGATAGGGCGTTTCACCCTTCATATCAAGATCGTACTAACATGGAATCCATCAAGCTTAACCATGGCCTCAGGCCCACAAATACTCATACCAAAGCAAAACATAGGAAAATAACACGATAAGAACAGCCAAAAAGCTAAGTAAGAAACTACTCTACCATGAACTACCTTCCAACGAATGCTAAGGCCGCCTATTCTAGTACAATTACTAATAGAGAAACACTACACTAACTACTAACCCCCCCAGGGACCCGCCTAAGGTAATCAACTAACTGGAACTAAGAATAAAGCGTACAACAAAGAGAAACTTAAGCAAAACACAACCATACTGACCTGGGCTCCCGCCAATCCAGCCTCCACAGCCTCGGTCCCACAAGTATAAGATAAATAGAATACCAAATGAGAAAGAATAATAATAATAATAAAACAATGATAACGCCTACTCTATCACGAACCCCTATCTAAATTTAGGCTAAGGCCCCCTAAATCTAGCAACCTCAACCACAAGTAGCTTAAATTAAGCTAACGCATCTAATCCTAAACCCAAGAATACTACACCGTCTATGACAAGTCTTACGAAAAGGCTACAGCTCTAGCCAGAATCTACTCTAAGGCCCCTAAATCACCTATAAGGATCAACATGCCTACTACAACCGTATCCAAACCACAAGATCCCACCAAACATTAGCAAATTATTATACTCATACCTCATATGAGAAAAGTCTAGAAAAAGTAAACTATAACCTACCAGAAAGCCGAGCACACGCGCACAATCCATAAGACCAGGACCTATCTCCCCCGAAAAGCATCCGCAAGCATCCACACTATCATAACAATATTATATACATCAATATGAAGCTAACAATATCAATATTGCTAATAATTTAGCTAGGTCAAAATTTGGGTCACAAGCGAGCACATGGGTCCCGCAACCCAAAACTGAAAACAAAAATCACCACAAGTTTTCCAACCACGCCAGGATGCATGCATAAAATTTGAGGGAAAATAGACCACCAAAAGGGATCCAAACAGCCCACAAACTAGAGGGGTCAAAGACAGAAATTAATAGAAATAACCAGATTTTAACGAAGAAACTTACCAAATTAAGAAGCAAAAACGAGCAGAACAAAATTATATAATCCTCCGAGGTCAAGGAATGATCAGGTGAAATATGGAGGTTTTTAGAGCTTAAAAAGATGGAGAAATCATATTTGGAAGGAGGTGAAATATGCTGAAATTTAGAGGGTGGCCAGCTATATAGGCTGCCACGCCCAGGCGCAGAGGCGCTCAGGCAGCGCACAGGCGCGCAGGTGCCACGGCGGCCTAGGGAGCGTAGGGGAGCTAATGACAGGCTGGCGCTGAGGTGCAGGGGCACTGGTGCCAGGAACAGGTGGCGCCCTGGTGCCACACCTGTAGCCAACAGCAACATGCCAAGGCAGATTTTCACACAACGAACCCTTGGGAATGCATCTGGTGTCCCGCAAACAAAATGAGCTGAGCTATTCAACTAGAAATCGCATTTTTTATCCAACAAAATCAATGAAAATCCCATCGGATGTTGATTTAACAAAAAAAGGGCCCCGCACCCAAAATTAACCTTTAGGCCAACAATTTCAAAATGGAACCTAAGGGACGAAATCAAGTCCTGAAGCCTCGGGACCCAAACCAAAGGTCCTTCTAGCCCAAAATTGATATTCCGGAGTTAACAGCGCTGGTGAAATTTTCATCTGAGGCCGTCTTCTATGAATGTTGACCAAAGTCAAACTTTTAAGTTCAACTTGGCTAGAAACACAAAAACCTAGAAACACCACTCGACCTATGATGCCTACTAGGTACCGCGTGGTTTTGGTACTCATGTTATACTTCTGCATCTTTTTTTGATGCATATCTTAGTGCGGGTTATCGTTGTTAACGCTTTCCTCGAGTGGTGTTGCTGATCGGAGATACAGGGTGAGCTCTTGGGGACCAGAGTTGATCCATCTCCTTCTACTTTTGGACTAGTCTTTTATTGTTCTTTTGGAGATTGTTCTATATTTATTGTGTGTATCTAGTACAAGTACGTTGTACTAGCTCTTGTACTGACTGATACTAGGTCTTGGGGAAAATCTTGTATATTTTGTTCTCTCCCCTCCCTATCTATTTATGCTTCTTCAGTTATCTTTTGTTTTTCCTATAATAATTTTGCTTTTGTTTTGTTCTCGAGTTAGCCCATTACTTATAGTTTCGGGCTAAGGGTATGACTTACCTACTGGTGGGTTTTAGTAAGTGCCATCATGAGTAGAGAAATTGGGTCATGACAATAACTGATACAATACTAAGTCTAGGAAGACTCTAAAGAGTTTGTATCTTTATAAATGATAATGTCACGACCCGATTTCTCGGTCATGATGGCACCTACAACCCCCCCAGTAGGCGAATCAATCCCCATAGCCCAAAATGATTTGTAATGGGCTACTATCTAGCAAGTAAGTGTAAGAACAGTAAGAAAAGGCGGAAGCAAGGGAGATAAGTAAATAAAGTGAACAACAGGAATATACATAAAATATACGGAAGCTAAACCAAACCCCAAAACCTAGTATCATAGTATAGAGCTGCAACTACATAATCAGAGTTACAAGGGAACCAAAATAATATATACAAATGTCTCTGAGTAGTAAGAGAGTACATGATAAAAAATTTAACTAAAGCTAAGCTCCAGTCGCCAAGAGCTCACC
This sequence comes from Jaltomata sinuosa, assembly GCA_003996215.1. Lineage (NCBI taxonomy): Eukaryota > Viridiplantae > Streptophyta > Magnoliopsida > Solanales > Solanaceae > Jaltomata > Jaltomata sinuosa. The sequence continues at coordinate 29,994 of QJPP01003531.1, forward strand.
CTCAGTCTGGGACAGTCCAAAATATCCTCGCACGAGTCTCCCACGAGCTAATAGTGATGGCCCATGCTAGTATCTACACCAGAAGATGCAGAGTGTAGTATGAGCACCTAATGCAAAGAAAAAGGTACCCAGTATGTATCATAGGCCGATAGGGCACATATAAGATAAAAGAGCAGTAATAAGCACAGTAGAAATAAATAGTCACAGAAAACAATGAATGAGTACACAGAAGCTAGCACGGAAGGAGTACAAGTAGAAAACAACATACATGGCTAGCTACTAGAGTATATATCACAGGCACAAGTAAAAGAAAGAAGTAACGCACCTAGGGTCCTCGCAATAACAATATTTATAGAAGTTTTTAGAGAACCGGCGGTATACTGATATCCTCAAGCAAAAAGAGAAAGAGGAAAGCAGAATACGATAGCATGCTCAAACACAGGAAATAATAACCAGGCCAAGCTACATAATACTAGTCTCAATATCTAGTTATAATAAGAAATCAACATAAGGAATCATATCTCGAATAAGCAATAATAAGTCTACCTACAGGCCCAACGGGCGCCCATACACTCGAGGAACACAAACAAGTGAAGACAAACCCTCTGGTATCTCATACTACTGGAGCGTACACTCAGCAAATAGCAAACAAGGGTGGAACCTCACACAAATGAATGGTATGGTGCATGGTGATATCAGGGTGAAACAGTAACTCGGTATGTACCTCATCTGATGCCTAAAGGGCCCAATAGGTAGGTGACATGGAAGGACACTACTCATATACCTCAACTCCACCGTATACCCCTCCTCTAGCACACGCAGTCTAAAGCCCGTAGTCCAGATCGTCAAGGTCCATGGAGGTCCTCGACCACATACTAAATCTCAATCTCAAATCATCATCCAGAGTAGGTCCGGATCCAAGCTTGTAACCCAAAATCTCTAATATGCATGCCAGGACTCTATCCAGGTCTAAGATAGTGAAGAAAGTCTCAAAAAATCTGTCAAGGGTGACCGGACATAACTAGGTCTAAAACAGTAGTAAAACAAGTCTAGTGCTCGGCCTCGCCGAGTCTAGTATCAACTCAAATCAACAGTAAAACATGTCTAGCACTCTGGCCCCGCCGAGTCTAGTAGTGATTTGACAACAGTGATAACAACTATATTTCAACTCTTTTACCCCAAGAAGATTCACGTAAGTTAGTTCCAAACCATTTTAAAGTCATTTCAGCCAGAAATGGGCCCCAGGGCCATGCAAAGTTTAGAAAACCAATAGTAGTGGCCAAAAGCCAAAACCGTAGTAAAACATGTGAAAAATACCCTATATGCATGAAAATGACATTCTCAATAACAAATAGCAGCCCAATGGCTCACAATCAACCTATCGGCCCTGCACAGATTCCAATCGCTCTACAACATAGATAACCAGCCTAAAATCATGATATCAATGTCCTAGACTCGCGAACATTCCCATATAACCCACCATATATGTTCTAGAGGCAATACAAGGTCACACGGGACCATAAGGGTAATAATATCGTCTATAACAAATACTACAAACATCGGAGAAAGAAAAATACGTCAGACATGAAGAAGCGGTCATGGTCTGTGGTACCAAGCTAATAAACCCAACCCAAGGATGCCAATTAGTACAATTTTATCCTATATATGCAAAGTCTAAAGAGTTAAACCATAACCTACATGTCGTCCAATGACAAGCTACTGGAATGACGATGCCCGAGCTCGAACTGCTCTGAGAAGCTCTAAATGGAAATCAAACTATCAATAACATAAACTACACATTAAAATAAAACTAACGATACCCATATGACTATAATAATAGTTGGACTGAAATTCAGGTCAAAAGTGGGCTCGTGAGGCCCACAATCCCAAATCAAAAATGGAAAGAAGCACGACGATCACAATAATACTAAGGAGGCATGCTCCAAAATTGAGAAAATTTGGCCGAGGGAAAGGCACCAAAACAACCCGCTCAAGTAGGAGTTAAAGGATGGAATTTTACGAATGAAATCCAAAAATTGAGCAAGAACAACTTACCACAACGAGAGAAAATATGCCAAGGAAGTGAATTTAGTGAACCCTCGAACATGCAATCACAAGAGGGCAGCTTGTACAAAGGATTTCCAAGCTTTAAAAATTAATCAACAATGGAAGTTTTTCAACAATGGAGGAAAACAACTTTGGGGAGAAGGGACTTATGAATTAATGATGGAAAAGAGCTCACGAACCAAGGGTGAATTTACCCCAAGAAAATGGTGGCCAGAAGTGGAGCAAAGTTTGTTTTAGGAGCTGCTAACAATGGTGGCAATGGGGTGGTGTTTTGAAATGAGGAGAAAGAGAGAAGGAAGCAACTTAAATCTGCCAGACGACCCTAGGTAATACGGCTAGGCCACTGCCTGCGCGACCACGCGTACGCGGGCAAAAGTTGCGCATGCAAAGGCCAGGCGCTGGCTGGCCAGGCGCCTGCTCAGTGCGCACGCGGTCAGGCCACCGCGAACACGGGCCTGCAGATGCGGCTAAGTCAGCGCCGAGGCGAAGGCTAATAGAGAGGTGACTGGTATATGCCATGTGCGTAGGCTGCCATCCCACGCGTATGCGAAGGCCAAGTTGTTGCCATGATAGGAGTAGCTGCCAACAACAAAAGTCACAACATGATTTTCTCCAACAGACCCTCGAGATCACTCCTGGGGTCCCACGAACGCAAATGAGCCAAGCTATTTGACTAGAAATGCCATTCCGGACTCAACAGAATCGATGAAAACCCCAACAGAAGTCGATACGATGAAAAGTGGGCCCCAGCCCAACAACCAACCTTAGGCCAAACTTTCCAAAACGGAACCCCATGGCCTAAAATGAGTCTGGAAGCCTCGAGACCCAAACCAAAGGTCCCCCTAGCCCAAAGTCGACACTCCAGAGCTAACAGCACAATCATAATTTCCATCTGAGGTCGTCTTCTCTGAATGTTGACCAAAGTCAAACTTCTAAGTTCAACTTGGCTAGAAACACAAAAACCAAGAAAAAACTAAACTGAAAGATCCCAGACCCTGGCAAAGGGTCTATCTAGACCAAAATCCACGCTCTGGAGCTAACGGAACCGTCGAAATTCAATTTTGATCATGTTTACCTAGAATGTTGACCAAAGTCAATGAATTTTTAAGTTTAAGCTCTAAAATAGGGAAATGGCCATAACAACCAAACGAACGGCCAAGGCACCGAACCACCAATCCTAGCAAGACATAAATGACTTGAGGCCGCTACAGGAAGGCTCTAACAGTAAAAGGAAGGCGCAAATGCAAAAATAACTGGAAGGGTCATTAAATCATCCACTACTAAAAAGAATTTTCATCCTCGAAAGTCAAGAACAGTGAAGTACTTGAAGGCACAAATAGTTGTGGATACTCAGCCTGCATGTGTCTCTTGGTCTCTCAGGTAGACTCCTCAACTGTATGGTGCCTCCAATAAACTTTCACAACTGGAATCTCCCTAGATCTCAACCTCCTGACATCCCTGGCCACAATTGCAACCGGTTCCTCAACAAAGTCCAACCTCTCATCCAACTGAACCGAATCCCATTGAAACACATGAGACTCATCGGAAACATATCACCGCAACATTGATACATGGAAAATTAGATGCATAGTTGAAAACATCAGAGGAAAAGCTAACTGATAGGCAACACTACCAACCCTCTGGAGAATCTCAAATGGCTCAATGTACGTGGGGCTAAGATTGCCCCGCCGACCAAATCTCATTACCCTTCATGGGTGATACATGGAGGAATACTAAATCACCAACACTGAACTCCAAGGCGTGAAGTCTACGATCAACATAGCTCTTCTGCCTACTCTGATCTACTCAAAGTCTATCCTGAATCACTCGGACTCAGTCTAAGGAATCACCAAGTAAATATGTACTATATGGCCTAGACTCTAAACCATCAAACCAACAAACTGGCGATCTGCAAAGCCTACTATACAATGCCTCGAAAGGTGCCATGCTAATTCTAGAATGGAAGCTATTATTATACGCAAACTCAGCCAAAGGCACAAACTGATCCCAAGAGCCTCAAAAGTCAAGAACACAGGCCCGAAGCTTGTCCTCCAGGACCTGAATAGTCCTCTCGGACTGGACATCTGTCTGAGGGTAGAATGCAGTATTAAGCTAAACCTCTTTACCCAAATCTCGTTGAATAGCTCTCCAGAACTTAGATGTGAATCGGGTGCCACGGTCTGAAATAATAGAAGCTGGGACCTCGTACAATCGAACAACCTCATGGAGGTAAATCTTAGCTAACCTCTCTGCACTGTAGGTAGTCTGAACCGGTAAGAAGTGCACTGACTTAGTTAGCCGATCCACAATCACACAAATAGAGTTAAAACCCCTAGAAGTAGTAGGCGATCTGACTATGAAATCCATAGAGATCCCTTCCCACTTCCAAGCCTGAATGGGAAGTCGCTGCATCAATCCACCCTGTCTGAAGTGCTTGAACTTCATCTGCTGATAGTTCAAGCATCGAGATACAAACTCCTCTATGTCCCACTACATACCACTCCACCAATAAAGCTGTCTCAAATCTCTGTACATCTTTGTTACACCGGGATGAATGGACTATCTAGAACAATGTTCCTCATAGAGTATCAATTGAATCAAATCCCTAACTCTCAAAAAACAAAGACGATTGTCGAACCTCAAAATACCATCAAAACCCAAAGTAGGCCGGCTGGCCTCACCCCTAACCACCTGATCACAAAAGTCACACAATCTCTGGTCCTCAAACTGTCGGCTCTGAATATGATCAACTAGAGTAGAACGAACATCAATGCTGGAAATAACCCTGCTAAGTTCCGACAAGTCAATCCTAACCAAATGGTTAGCCAAGGACTGGATGTCCAAGGCCAACGACTGCTTTGAAACTGAAAGTAAAGCTAGGTTTCCCATACTCCCTGCCTTCTGACTCAAGGCATCTGCTACCACGTTTGCCTTGCCTGGATGATATAGAATAGTGAAATTGTAGTCCTTCAGTAACTTAATCCATCTCCTTTGCCTCGAGTTCAGCTCGTGGTGACTCATGATATACTAAAGATTACAGTGATCGGTGAATATCTCACAATGAACCCCGTCCGGAACCCCGTGAACACAAACCAACCATTTTACCCTACTAGAAACGGCATTCCAGACTCAATGCAATCGAGGAAACTCCCACCAGATATTGTTTTAATGAAAAGTGGGCCCCACGCCCAAAACCAACTCGAAACTCAAAACCCAAAAATGAGCCAGGAAGCCTCGAGACCTAAACCAAAGGTCCCCCTAGCCCAAAGTCAACATTCTGAAGCTAACGACGCTGAAAAAATTCCCATTCGAGGCCGTCTTCTCTAAATGTTGACCAAAGTCAACCCTACCAGCCAAACTGACTCTAAAACACACAAAGCCACACAAAACCAATTCGGAAGCACTCCGGCTCAAACCAATGGTCCCACTAGACCAAAATCCCCGTTCCAGAGCCAACAAAATTGTCAGAATTCAATTCTGAGTGCGTTAAATTAGAAAGTTTACCGAAGTCAGATTTACCAACTTTAAAAGCTAAAACAGGGAAATGGTCATAATGACCTAACAAATGCCCCAGGTACCGAACCATTAGTCCCGTCAAGTTATAAATGACCTGCAGCCGTTGAGTGAAAGCTTGAAATGCAGAAAAAGCATGGAAAATAGAAAATGACCTGGAGGATCATTACAACATCCACTACTAAAAGAACTTTGGTCCGCAAAAGTTAGAATAAAGATAGTACCTGAAGACTCGAAAAGATGAGGATAATGGGTCCGCATGTCGGTCTTGATCTCTCAAGTAGCCTTCTCGACAGGATGATGCTGCCACTTAACCTTAACTGACAAAATCTCCTTGGACCTCAACTTCCTAACCTGTCTGTCCAAAATAGCAACATGCTACTCTTTATAGGCTAAGGACTCATCCAACTAAACCGACTCTAACTGAAGCACGTGGGACTCATTCGAAATGAACCACCGCAGCATAGAAACATGAAACACCAGATGAACACTAGAAAGAGCAGCAGGCAAGGCCAACTCATAAGCAACCTCTCCATTACGGCGAAGGATCTCAAATGGACCAATGAACCTCGAACTAAGCTTACCCTTCCTCCTGAACTGCATCACGCCCTTCATGGGCGATACCCGAAGGAACACATTGTCACCAACTATAAACTCGAGATTTCAAACTCTCCGATCAGCATAACTCTTCAGCCTACTCCGGGCAGTACAAAGCCTCTCCTGAATAACTCGAACTCTAAACATAGAATCACGAAGTAAATCAGTACCCCATGGCCTAACCTCAAAAGCATCAAACCAACCCACTGGAGATCTGCACCGCCTACCATACAAAGCCTTGAATGCAGCCATCTGGATGCTGGAATGGTAACTATTATTATATGCAAACTCTGCCAACGCCAAACACTGGTCCCACTGACCCTCGAAATCAATAACACAGGATCACAACATATACTGCAGCACCTGAATAGTACGCTCTGACTGGCCGTCTGTCTGCGGATGGAAGGCAGTGCTAAGATCAACTCTAGTACCCAACTCTCTCTAAATAGACTACCAAAAGTACAAAGTGAACTGAGTACCTTAGTCGGAAATGATAGAAACTGGCACCCCATGCAAATGGACAATCTCTTGAATATAGATCTGGGCCAACCTCTCAGAACTATAGGAAGTCTGATCTAGCAAAAAGTGAGCATACTTCGTGAACCTGTCCACGATAACCCAAATAGTATCAAACCTCCGCAAGGTACGTGGCAATCTGACTACAAAGTCCATGGATATACGCTCCCACTTTCACTCCAGAATGGGTAGCCTCTGTGATAAACCACTTGGCCTCTGGTGTCGAACTTCACTTGCTGACAGTTCAAGCACCTAGATACAAAAGACGAAATATCCCTCTTTATCCCACACCACTAGTAGTGCTGCCTTAAGTCACGATACATCTTAGCTGCCCCGAGATGAATGGAATATCTAAAGCAATGAGCCTCCTCCAATATTAATCTAACCAAGTCACCAACTCCAGGAACGCAAATATGACCCTCGATCCTCAGAACACCCTCTGAATCTAAAGTCACCTTCCTAGACTCACCACTCAACACCTTGTCATGAATGATCCTCAATCTCGCATCATCAAACTGCTATGCTTGAATCTACTCCAACAAGGAAGTCTTAGCCTCAACACAAGAAAGAATACGGCCTGGCTCAAAAATATCAACTCGAACCAACCTATTAGCCAAGGATTGAATATCCCAAGCTAAAGGTCGCTCTTCCGTAGATAAGAAAGCCAAAACTACCCATACTCACTGCCTTCCGGCTCAAGACATCCGCTACCACCTTTACCATGTGATCAACCATAAGTAGCCGTATTTTAGTCGGAGAGGGGGCTCCCAAGCCTAGATGATTATATACTGCTAGCGGCATCAGATTGATACTAGCACCCAAATCACACAAAGCTTTGGCAAAGTAGAACGCCCCAATTGTGCAAGGAATGGTGAAGGCTCCAAGATCTTCCTTCTTTTGTACCATAGAATGGGATGCTATTGCACTGCAGTGGTTCAAATTGTTAATTGGATCAAAACTAACCTTTCTCTTTCTTATCACAAGATCCTTCATAAATTTTGCATAACCAGGCATCTGCTCCAATGCTTTGACCAAAGGGATATTGACTGATAGCTACTTCAGCATGGAGACGAACTTCTGAAATTTGTCATCCTCAACCTTCATCTTCAACCTCTATGGATAAGGGGAAGGAGGCAATGGCATGGGTTTCAGGACCGGTGCAACCTCTTTGCTCTTCGCCTTTAACTCAGAAGGCAATCTCTCAGATGACTTTTCAATACTAGCTTTCTCTTCAGAATAGGCTACAATCTCAGCATCATCCTTCTCAACTTCGGCTGGCTCATCAACAATAATAGGCATGGGAGGATCAACAGTCTTCTTTCCTCTCTGAGTGGTCACTGCCATAACATGTCGATCATTTTTTAGATTCTGAATGGTGTCACTTGGGAGAGTACCCTTTTGGTGCGGATTCATGCTGGTTGACAACTGGTGCATCTGTGTCTCAAGCTACTTTATGGAGACAGCGTGAGACTCCACCTTCTGACTGATACCTGGAAGTTCAGCTTTTATCTCCTTCATACTTGCATCTATGGAGTCAACCTTTTGGAACACCTTGTTGATCAATTCCCTCATGGTAGGTTGGCCAACCCGCTCTTCACGATTCGCAGGCGGAACGTAGAGGCCAATTCTATCATTTTTATACCCATCCTTTTTCTTCCAATCACCATCTCTGTACCTAGACCGATTGTAGTAATCATCTATGTCTCTGTTCCGAGCTTGATTTCCTTGTCCAGAAGCCTGGAAACTCGTCCCTTGATCATTCATATAACTGACTTCTTCTTCAGATGAGTAACCGTCTGGTCTAAGTGCCTTACCTTGTGAACCGATAGCTTTTACCTTTTCTACTCCCTTAGCCAGGAATTTCTTTGCAAGCAACCTAAGTGTCATGTTCATCTCAGTAACTTCCTATTTAATGTCTTGAAATTCATTCGGATCCACTGACTTACCAACTACATAAGTACCTGCTGGAATCTCAGCCTCTCTAGTTTGCCATGCTCGGTTAGTCTTCGCAACCCTATCTAGCATCTCTGCAGCCTCATAATATTTATTCTTCATGAATGCTCCTCCAGTTACAATATCATCTACTGCTTTAGTGTTTGCATTCAAGGCCTTGTAGAAGATCTCCATCAGATGCCTTGAAGGAATTCTATGTTTCGGGATTGATTTCAACTTCTGCTTAAACCTCAACCAAGACTCATACAATGCTTCTGCTAGCAGTTGCTTGAAATTATAGATCTTCTACTTTAGCGTTAACATCCTCGATGGAGGAAAGAACCTCTCCAAAAAACTATTTTTTTAGCTCGTGCCATGTGTATATGGAATTACCAGGCAGTTCTGAGAGCCATGCAGTTGCCCCACCAGTCAATGAAAATGGAAATAGCCTTAGTCTTATAGCCTCCTGCCCCACTCCTGGCATATTGTGAGACTTGCTAATCCCCAAAAAATTCTACACATATAAGATTACATCCTCCGTGGGCTTTCCTGAATAAATTCCTTTTAGGTTCAGTAGCTGGATCATGGCATTGGTGATATAAAACTTCAATCCTTCAGCCAATGATGGAAACACTATGGGTCCAGTCGTGCCAAATTCCTCATTATCATCATCCTCATCATTATAATACCAAGGAATATGCCTTTGGTGTTGCATCTGTCAACCCCGATTATGTGGCATGCATCTAGTTGCTGCCTTATCCCGGATAACATGCTATCTTCCTAGCCTTGCTTGCTCAGCTGCAGCATTTCGAGCTGCAAGATCTTTTGCAATTTGAGCATCTTCAGCAGCAAGGGCATCTTCGCCTTCCTTTTGGCGTGCTGCTTCTTCCCTTTTCTTCTGCTCGACCTCAGCTAGTAACTGAGTTGTGATCTGCTCTTGAGTCTCGTGCTCTCCATCCTTAGACATGTTTTGTAATGTTTTGGAGAGCTCTAGATCGTAAGGGATCAAGGGATTGCCTAGACTCCTTGTGTTTGGCATGCACAAGTGTGCAACCTGTGATCAAAACAAAAATAACAGAAAGACTAAAATCAGGAAATAAGGATGATAAGTGAAATAAACACAATCTCTCATAATCCTAAACCGTATTCCCCAGCAACGGCGCCAAAATTTGATGCGCCCAAATTACACCTCTAAAAGAAGCGCAAGCGGTCACTGTTAAAACATAGAACCCAACTAAAGGTTGGGTTCAATCCCACAGGGAATATGGTAGGACTAGGTTCGATTAGTTTTAACTCGTGCTTGTAGTAGTTTATTTCCCACAAAGGGGGGGAGGGTTAAAGTAACAAGTAATGATTGTAAATCAACCGCGACACTCAGTTCATATCTCAGTTCTGGAGGGCTATTCATCAAGATTTGGGTACAGAGGTTCAGCTTAGTACTGCTTTCCACCCTCAGACAGATGTCCGAGAGGACCATTCAGGTCCTGGAGGACATGCTTCTGGCATGTGTTCTTGACTTTAGAGGTTCGTGGGATCAGTTTGTGCCTTTGGCTGAGTTTGCTTATAATAATAGTTTCCATTCGAGCATTGGCATGGCACCTTTTGAGGCCTTGTATGGTAGGCGTTGCAGATCGCCGATTAGTTGGTTTGATGGTTTTGAATCTAGGCCACAGAGTATAGATTTTCTTCGAGATTCCTTAGACCAAGTTCGAGTGATTCAGGATAGACTTCGGGCAGCCCAGCATAGGCAAAAGAGCTACGCTGATCGTAGACTTCGTGCCTTAGAGTTCAGTGTTGGTGATTCAGTATTCCTCCGTGTATCTCCCATGAAGGGTGTGATGAGATTTGGTTGGCGGGGCAAGCTTATCCCCAGGTACATTGGGCCATTCGAGATTCTCTAGAGGGTTGGTAGTGTTTCCTATCAGTTAGCTTTGCCTCTGATGTTTTCATCTATGCACCCGATTTTCCATGTATCGATGTCGCGGCGGTATGTTCCAGATGAGTCTCATGTGTTGCAGTGGGAGACGGTTCAGGTGGATCAGAGTTTAGACCTTGTTGAGGAGCCGGTAGCTATTTTGGCCAGAGATGTCAGGAGATTGAGGTCTCGGGAGATCCCAGTTGTCAAGGTTCAGTGGAGGTACCGTCCAGTTGAGGAGGCTACCTGGGAGACCGAGAGAGATATGCGGGCTCAGTATCCGCAGTTGTTCGAGCCTTCAGGTACTTTCTTGTTCTTGACTTTCGAGGACGGAAGTCTTTTTTAGTAGTGGATGATGTAATGACCCTTCCAGTCATTTATGCATTTTCGCCTTTCTTGTATCGTTAGAGCTTTTCTGTAGCGGCCCCAAGTCATTTATGGCTTGCTAGGACCAGTGGTTCGGTGCCCTGGCCGTTCGATTAATCATTATGATCAATTCCCTGTCTTAGGAGCTGAGTATCAAAATCGTGCGATGGTGAATTGCGAACCTAAATTTAAGAATTTTATTAACATCGCGCGTATTTGAAAATATTTTATTTTAAAGTTGAATGTGGTAAAAAGTTATATTTTTATTACCTTTTTAAAATATTTTAAATGTTTATGAAAAATACTTTTGTTATGATATAATTGTGTACGTATTTAATTTATAAGGTTTTTACACATTGTAATATTTTAACAGAGATAGTAAACTTAGTTATATTAAAAATTATTATTATAATATAGTAGGTTTTATTTAAAATGATTTTCTATTAATTATGATGTATTTAAAAAGTTATATTTATTTTACCATGATTTTACGCAATACTCGAGTATATAAATAATGGGATAAGAATTTTTTTTTTGTTGCCTTGTAATTGCCACCTCCACTCCATGTGTAGGTGGAGGGAGTGGCCAGCAAGTATTAACTTGAGTGGTGGCATCATTTGGCAAATGTAGCATTAATTAAGCATTATTTTTAAAACTTATAAATGACATTATTAACATGGATAAACTTCAGCAAAATGTTTGGCAAAGTCACTTACTAAATATTGCAACTTTTATACACATGTGTACATGTGTACACGGTTCAAATAGTCCTTCCTTAACTACTTTTGCCCAAATCAATGATTATTGTACCATATACATATATATGTATAGCTCGGAGAGAGGAATTCTTGCAAAAAAAATATTTTTGAAGATTTATTTGATTACCCTTAGAAAATTGATTATCTACGTCAAGTTATTCAAGCCCGAGTTCAAGTTTGATTTCATTTTGGAGCTTCTTTTTGGAGAGGTTCGAGCTTGTCATCGGACGACAGGTAGGTTATGGTTTAAAATCCCTAGACTTAGCATATATTGGATAAAATTGTACTAGCTGGCATCCTTGGGCTGGATTATTAGGTTGGTACCACAGACCTTGACCGCTTTATTCATGTCCACCTACTTTTGTTCATCCGATACTTGTAGTACTTGCCGATATGTTTTATTTACCCTTGTGGTCCTGTGAGGCCTTGTTGACTCGGAACATAGAAAGTGGGATATTGGGAATGTCCGCGAGTCCCGGGCATAGAATTATCCTTCTAGGCTGGTTATGCTTGCTGAGTAGCTATGGGCCTGTGCAGGGTCGATAGGTTGATTGTGAGCTGCTGGGCAGCTATTGTGTTTGATCATGCAATTTCCATGCATGTAAAGAGGTTTTATCCATGTTTTACGACGGTTTTGGCTTCGGGCCTACTGGCACTATTTTCTAAACCTTGCATGGCCCCGGGGACCCGTTTTTGATGGAAATGAATTGGAAATGGTTTGATTTAACTTGTGAATATTATTGGGTAAAAGAAAGCAAATTATGATTTAAATCACCAGTTTTACGATTAACGCTAGACTCGGTAGGGCCGGGGTGCTAGTTGAGTTTTCTTGCTACTTGAGAGGATTTTAACCTCGGTCGAACCGAGCACCTGAGATGACTTTCTACTGTTTAGACCCGGTTATGCCCGGGCACCTTTGGAGGGGTTTTTGAGATATTTCCTACTACTTTAGTCCTGGACAGGGTCTGGGCATGCATATTCGAGACTGGGTCTCTATCTTGAAACCGAACTTGCCTCCGGATGACATGTTTTGATACTGAGTTTTAGTATGGGGTCGGGGACCTCCATGGACCTTGCCATCTGGGCATGGGGCTTTGGGCTGCGTGTGCTGGAGGAAGGGTATACGGTGGACTAGAGGTATACGGGCAGTGTCCTTCCATGTAACCTACCTGCTGGGCCAGATCGGCACAGGAGGAGGTACATACAGAGATACCATTTCACTTGAGATCTCCATGCATCATATCATTCATTGTTTGAGGCTCCACCCTTGTTTGTTGTTTGTTGATTGTACGCTCCGGTAGTATAGGATGTCGGAGGGTTGTTTCACTTGTGTGTGTTTCTCGGTTGTATGGGCGACCGGGGGACTGTAGGTAGACTCTTGCTATTTACTTACAAAATTGTTCCATGTTACGATTAAGTATGAAATTGGTTACTGCTAGACTTTTAGTTTCTGAATTTGAGATTGATATGATTAGTTGAGTTTGATTCATGTCTCTGAGCATGCCTATCATTACTCTTTCTCTCTTCTTCTTACACTTGAGGTTACCGGTATACCATTCATTTCGTAAACTTATTATGTATACACTGTTATTGCAAGGACCTCAGGTGCGTTGTTTCTTACTTTCACTTGTGCCTATGATGTATATATTCGGCTTGCTGGCCTCACATGTGGTTCTGTTGATTTCCCTCTAGGCTAGTTCCTGTGTACCTTTTTCGTTGATTTCTGTGACTACTTGCTTCTATTCTGTCTGTTACTACGCTTTTATCTTATATGTGCCCAGTCAGCCTATGATACCTACTGGGTACCTTATGATTCACATTTGGTGCTCACCCTACCCCCTGCATCTTTGGGTGCAGATCCTAGCATGGGCCATCGCCGTTAAATCACTGTGATTCGTGCTTGGAGGTCTGTTAGGGACTACTTCAGACTGAGGGTGAGCTCTTGGCGATCGGAGCTTAGATTTAGTTTATCTTTTGCTTTATGTACTCTATTACCATTCAGAGATATCTGTATATATTATTTTGGATCAATTGCACTCCATGTATGTAGTTCTGGCTCTATACTATGATACCAGGTGTTGGGCTTTAGTTTAGTTTACGCATATGTATATATATATTCCTGTTATCTATTATCTTTATCTTGTTCCTTTACTTTTGCTTATTAAACTATTCTTCCGCTTATTTGTTACATAGTAGCCCATTACTAACTGTCCTGGGCTACGGGAATTGGTTCGCCTACCCCAGGGTTGTAGGTGCCATCATGACCGAGAAATGGGGTCATGACATTAGTCCCCATTTTGTAGGTCCTTATCAGATTCTAAGGAAGGTTGGTAAGGTTGCTTATGAGTTGGATTTGCCATCAGAATTGGAAGCGGTTCATCCAGTTTTCCATGTTTCCTTATTGAAGAAGTGTGTTGGTGATCCGACCTTTATTTTTCCTTTGGAGGATGTAGGTGTGAAGGATAGTCTCACCTATGAGGAGGTCCCCGTAGAAATACTTGATCGTCAGATTCGGAGGTTGAGAAACAAAAAAGTCGCTTCGGTAAAAGTTCTTTGGAGAAATCAGCTTGTTGAAGGAGCTACTTGGGAAACGAAATCAGCCATGAAAGCCAAGTACCCTCATCTCTTTCCTTCCGATTCTGTTCCAGCTTGAGGTAATGGTTTTGTCCTTAGTATGTTCCTCCGATCTTATTCCATCAGTTACTCTCATGATCCTAGCATGCATTCATATTTTCAAAGTTGATTTAACCATGTTTTAAGTTGAAAAGTTCAGTTTTCATGATTATTCCTTGATTTCCATGTTCTATTGCTGGTTGGGCTATTTTCTCTCAAGATTTCCTTGTTTAGTCTTCATTCGAGGATGAATGATCCCAAGAAAGAGATATTGTAACACCCCGAAAATTAAACCATCTATCTAAGTTTGAAAACTCTAAAAAATTTATATTCCCAGGGATGACGGGTCCAAACCACGGGCCGTAGTTAGAACCATGACTCATAGAGTGGAACTGTGATTTAGGTTCTGCAGGAACTCTAGTATGAGACCACGAGTTCACTCTATGGACTGTAGTTATTTCTACGGACCATAAAGTAGACTCGTGGAACTTAGGTATGAGGTATGTCATCACCCAGGAATGACGACTTGGGTCTACGACCCGTAAAACTTTCTACGGGTCCATCCTGTTGACCTGTAGACTACCTTCCACAGTCTGTTATTTTGGCCAGAAACGATGGATGAAAACCATGGGCCGTGGTTTGGTCTACGACCTGAGGAACCCATCTGTGGTCCTTGAAAGTCAACTTTTTCCAGCTTCTTCCTAATTATGTTCTAGGGGTATTTTAGTCATTACCTACCCTTTTAACTCCTAAATGATGTCGTTTTGACTATTTCTAGAAGGGTTTTCACCCTCATTAGCCTAAGTCCCTTCTCATTACCTCATTCATCTCCCTAAAAGGAAAAGAACTCTCTAAAGCTCAAGATCTCAAGCTCCAAGTCCAAGTCTCCTAATCTTTTCAATTTCAAGTGGGTTAACTCTAATCAAGGTATGTGGGTATTCAACAATGGGTTCCTTTCACCCTTGTGCCCAAAACCCCAAATTTCAAATTGTGATTTCATGAACTTTCAAATTAGGGTTTTTATCCAATTCTTAGGGGTTTTGCTATAAGTTACCTTCTCATGATTTTATTATTAAATTTCATTAAATTGCATGATTTTGCATGAGTTTTTACATACGAGTTCCTATTTCATGAGTTGAAGGTCAATTATGATAAATCCTACATGCATGAATTGATTTAAGCAAATTGGGGAAAATGATAGCATGATTTCATGAATTTCAAGAAAGTGCATGCCTAGTTCCTATGTTTTATGAAAATATATATTATTATGAAATTGAACTAAGGCCATGCAAGTTTTCAAGTTTTGAATTATTATGTAATGCAAGACAACCGATGTGTGCCATCAATGCTCATGAATCATTTTCTAAACCAAGATTCATGAGTAGTATAAAGATCCAGGGTATGAACTTGTTTATGAACAAGCTTGACATAGAGATATATCACATGAATATGAGCCTTATGTTATATGTTTAGGGAGTGGTATTTAGCACCGAGTGATGAGGGTTCTAGATAACCTAAATCCAAAACTACGTTGCCACCGTAGGTTGCCCTTCATGGCTTATGACAGGATCCTTATGAACATGGTTCTAACTTTGGTCACTTAGGACAACCTTTTTCAGTGTGAGTGCACGAAACTGAACTCCATGTAGCTCAGCATGGTTTATGTTGGTTAAGAGAAACTCCCACATGATTATTTTCAAGCAATGAAGTTATATGATATCATACTTTGAATTTTAACCGTACTTCACGTTTTATGTCTTATATCTTGATAATTCTCTTATGTTATTTCTTTATGAAAACACTAACAATTTAGGCCTAAGGCCACACTAAATCTAGACAACGCTTATAAAGTGTTGCCTAAAATATTTTTGGGTACGCTTTTAAAGCGTAGCCTTAGTTTTTAGCTTTTGGCCACGGTAATATTGGCAACACTTATAAAATGTGCTCTTTAGTAGTATAGGCTATACATTATAAACGTTTCCATATCATAATATAATTGAAAACACCTATTTACACATATAACTACACTTTTAAAATATGCTATTTTTATAATTTTAAATACAACACTTTACAAGTGTGGACTTATAATTTTCCAAAATTTTCACTAAATAATTATATTCCCTCAGATATATTTAGCTCTCCCTCCAATTTTTATTGGCCAAAAAAAGAACTAATTTCAGTATTAACTCTCTAAAAAGAAGAACTGAAGAGAAAACACACAAAAATTTTGCCCCAAATCAGTACAAACTCTCTAAAAAGAAAAACTCTCTCGTAAGAGTTTGCAAAATAAAAAAATCTCATATGAGTTTGCCCATATCTCTACTCTCATAAGAACTAACTTTAGAAATTAGTTCACGAGTTTTATGCTTTACACACAGAGCTTCACTGAAGCAGATGATGCCCTAAAGCTTCCTCCCATTAGAAGGGTTTTGTTGCAATAGAGTTTATCAGGTAGAAATTTTTATCTTTTAAGATATGGGTTTATTGCATGTCTATTTTTGACTTGCGGGTTTTGATTTTCTTCTGTTGTTGATACCTTTTCTTGCATTGTTGATATGATTCTCTGTAAACCCATCTAATTTGCTCTATATTAATAGGGCTATCTGCACTTGTTTTAATTTTTTGATGAAAAAAAATAAAAGGGTTAGCCATAAAATCAGTAGTCCAGCTTCTCTTCACTATCTCCAAAAAAGAGTCATTGTTAAATCTAGAACTTTTCAAAATACCGCACTCTAAAAGAGTCATTGCTCTTTGTTTTATAGTTTGCAGCTGAAACAATGTAGTTTAAGGCTTGTATTTTCTGATATGAGGAGCTTATGCTGTCATCTTTGAATATGATGTTCACAATTTCATTTTAATGGTTGTTTTGAAAAGTTCCAGATAAGTTCACAGTATTATCGAGTTTTATCTGTGAGTATGATTTATCTTTCCGGGTGTTTATAGTGAACTTCTATATGGGCTTATGAAATTATACTTGACTTATCCTCACCCACACACAAACCCCTCTCAGGAAAAAAAGAACACTTTGGTATGGTTTTTTAATTTAATAACTAATTTCTGACAGGTAACAAGTGAATTCGAAGAGAAGTGGACTTTGGGCAAGGTAGAAGGAGGGGAAAATAATGGTTAGGAAAATAGAAGTGCTCTACAAAATCATACTAAGATTGATCTTGATTATTATAGTACAGCTGAGGAGCTGATGGTATTGGGACCTGAGAAGTTAAAGAAGGTATGGAAGTTTCTTTAAATTGTTTCTCATTTATATTTTCATTAATGGAACTTGAATGCCTTCAAGTTTTGAGACACATTGAGTTAAGGGTATAACAATGTTCATAAGAGTTACAATGTTCTTTATGCACTTAAACTTGGGAGTTATGGTGGCAGTTGATCTGACTTACATGATGTATATAGGAGGAGATTTGATGTACTAAGTACCTAGTTAATTAGGTTCATTAAAATGAACTGATACTGATGGTTTGAATTGAGTTGATAATTTGATTGGAACTCTTCCTTTATTAGATTTTGTTTACAAGTTTGAATTGAATCTTGAATTTTAATTACGTACACCCTCTGTTTGGTTTGTTCTATCATTACCACAGATTATAACATTAAAATGGAGTGACAACTTATTTAATTTTTACACAAGGCATCTAAACATATATTTCTGGATAATTTGATATTTATATAGAAACTCTTATAGCCTTTTATCGGAATGCTTACTGCAGTTCTCATTTGAATTTTTGTTTTTTTAGACTATTTTGGGTCAATTATGTTTTAAACTCAATTGCTATTGGACTGAATTGTGGTAGATGCTTAGGATATCAAGTAAAAGTATGCAATTGAAATTGTTAACTCCCAGGTTCAAGAACCCCAGTCTTTAAGTAGGCGGTCTAATCATTCTAGTGCTTTTAGTGGTAATAGTTCATATTTTATAGACCTATAGAACTGGGTGTTTGAATCTCATAAATTTCCTAATCCTTTCTGATTTTCACTTTAAGCTCTTACCGTTTCCCATTGTAATGATAATAGTACTATCAATTAGATCTTTGGTTCTCCAGTATCTTGCATTGTAGTCTCCATTCATAAAGACTTTGTTTTGTCATCTTTTCTTTTTCTCTGGTTTATTGGAGCTTTCTCTTGTATTCACGTATCAGTTCTTTTGTAGTGGTTGATTGTAAATGCACATTGAAAGAGAACTTTGAACAGATCTTTGACTACTATTTTGTATTTGCATGGAGCCATTGTCTGTTTGATAGTTGGGTACTCCTTTCGCCCATTAATTTTGCAATTTTATGAAAACAATCAAAGACAATAGCTATTCATGAATGTGTGGGTTTCCGAACTTTGATTTTACCAAAACAAACTTCTCATTGGTTGGTTGTTTAGGACTTGTTTTCATCAAGCTCAACTTGTATGCCGCCTAAAGTCAAAAAGCGTAGTCTTTGATCAAAGGCCACACTTTTTGCTAGTTTAGGCCACACTTTACAAGGGTGGATAAAAGCCTAAAATGTTGTAGTGAAAGGTTCACCTTAAGCATGTTTTAAGTATGTTTTTTATCATGATCATGCATATCTCACATACTCAGTATATCGTATAGTACTAACGCATATTTTGTGCTACATCCTCTTGATGATGCAGATTCAGGTGTTTTCCATCAGGCTCGTGGCTAGACGAAGCCGGATATCCAGTCAGTGTTGGTGAGTCCTCATTATTCGAGGGCTAGTTATGACTCTAGTTGTTTAGACTACTTATGTTCATACTTTGAGTTAGCTAGGGTCTTGTCCTAGAAACTCCTTATGTCATGTATAGAGGCTTTTCAGACATAGACGATATTTGGGTCTTCTTCAAATCATGTTCTTTTGATTTTATATTATGGACTGAGTTATCTAATTCGTATTATGCTTCTGCTATGCTTAATAATTATACCTGAGTTATGCTATGACCAAGGGTTAACTTGGGGCACTTGTGGTCCCAGGTCCCGTGTTATGCCCAGGGGGTAGGCTCGAGGCATAACAGCTCATCTGGATTCATTCTTTAAGAAGGAATCGAAATAGGCTAGGTATCTGGAATGAGATCTATTCCGAAGTTGATTTCCCATTCAGGAGGAACTCCAGGAAGATCTTCTGGGAACATTTCTAGAAACTCATTCACCACTGGGACTGACTCAAGAGTTGGGGTTTCAGAGTTTGAATCCTTAACCCAAAAAAGATGATAGATATACCCTTTGGAAATCATTTTTCTGGCCTTAAGGTAAGAGATGAATCGACCTACAGGCACTGAGCTACTACCCTCCATTCTAAGGCTGGCTTGTTTGGAAACTGAAATTGAATGATCCTAGTTCTACAATAGACTGAGGCATAATAGGAATGTAACCAATACATGCCTAGAAAATATCAAAATCAATCATTTCTAACGCTACAAGATCTACTGAGGTGACTTTCTGGGAAACTGTGATAGTGAAATTTCTGTATACCCCTCTAGCTATAACTGGGTCACCAACTAGAGTAGAGACTGAGAAGGGTTCTGGGAGAATTTCTGGACTGACCCTAAAATTTACTATTATATATGGAGTTACAAAACAAAGTGTAGCCCCTGGATATAACAATTCATAAACATTCAAATGAAAGACTTGCAACGCACCTGTGACCACATCGGGAGAATCCTCCTGGTCCTGTCAAGCCTGAAGAGCATACACCTATTCTGGCGCTGACCACCACCTGTACCAGATGAGGCACCCTGCTGAGTGGGGCGACCTACTGGAGCTACTGCAGAGCTGACCTGATTCTGTGGGCGAACATCCTTGCCCTTTTGAGAAGATACTGGACAATCTCTCATCATATGGCCTGGCTTACCATACCTAAAACAATTCCCACTGCCTGCCATGCACTCACCCTGGTGGTTCCTACCGCACCTCTTATACACTGGATGGGTGCGCCCGCTAGTAATTGTACATTGGGACTTAGATAAAGACGCTCTATCCCGTCGAACCTTCTTGAATTTAGGTACCGGGGCACTAGCAGAAGATGGAGCTGAAGCTGAAGTTTTTTTGATGGAACTGAGAGCAGTTATCACCCTCTGACCTCTGCTGAGAATAGCTAAAGTCACCTATCCTATCCCTCCTACTATCTCCTCCCCTATCCTTGATCTTCTCCTCCTCATCTATTGAGCATAGGTAACAAACCTGGAGATGTCCATTTTCTTAATAATCATGGTCGTCTTGCATTCCTTGACCACATCATCAGATACATCAGATATGAACTTTCTCATACGAGCTCTGGAGTCATCTACTATCGCTGGAGCATACTTGGATAGCTATGTGAAATTGAGAGCATAATCCTTCATACTTATGTCATTCTGCTTCAAGTTAATAAATTCCTGAACCTTAGCTTCCCTGAGCTCAAGTGGGAAAACCTGGTCTAGAAAAGCAGTCTTGAAAAGATTCTAACTCACCGGACCTGCATTGGTACCCCGAGACTCCTTCCACTACTGGTACCAAGTGTAATCCACTCCCTTTAACTGATAGGCAGCTAAATCTGCACTCTCGATTGGAGTGACACCTATAATACCTGTTACCTTCTAGATGTCGTCGAAAAACTCTTGTGGATCCTCTTATGACTTAGACCCATGAAATTCTAGAGGATTCATCCGAGTGAAATCCCGGATCCTTGCTGCAATAGTGTTAGTCTGAGGTGGAGCTGGTGCCACAGCCTGCTGATTGACCTGGGCGGTCATGGCCTGAGCAAGCACTTGGAAAGCAACCCTAAATTCGGCATGCGTGAGTTGCTCATTCAATGGGTATGCTGGAGCTGCTAGCTGATTCCTGGCATTAGCCCTTCTGGAAGGCATTTTCTGAAACACAAAAAGCAGGAGTAAGAAGGAGATTTAATAGAGTTTACACTCTATAACACAAACTGGAAAAGAACAAAGGGAATTTTTTCCTAACGACGTCTCATAGCTCCTCCCCCATAAGTGTGGCGCGCTTCACACCCATGAAGAAGGCTCTATTTGATGCGGCTTTCAGACACCCTAGGACACTTAAGCTCGATGCTCTGATACCAAGTTTTTCATGCCCCAAGGCTACCCCCTAGATGCAACATGATGCTTAGTGTCACCAGTGACCCCAAGCTAACCCATGGCATGGCATATCTATACAATTTCAAGTTAAAAGCATATACTATACGAAAGCGGAAAAATAGTTTAATATCTGAAGTGGGAAAATCCCAAAACATGTCTAAATATAAAATATATAAAGAGTATACTGATGACTGAAAACAACACTAACAACTCAAGCTGAATCTAGTCTATGTCTGAAAGCCTCTAACTAATATGAGTTGCTGGGACATGCCCCCAACTAACTCTAATAATCTGAAACTGAAAAGTAAAGACTGAAAAGTAAAGCATGTCTATCATCCTCGAACTATGAGGACTCACCAATGAAGTTGTTGAGTACGGACTGGAAGTCGAACTAAGCGCGGTCTGGATGCTGAGCGCCTGAACCTACATCAAAAAATGATGTAGCACAAAAGTATGCGTCAGTACTTTGAATGTACTGAGCATGCGGGATATGGGCTAAGCTGAACAACATAATAACTGAACATGGAAATATATAATTACTGAAGCATAAATTGAAAGCTAAGCTGGATACAATGACCATGTACTAACATGCATATAATATGCAGAACTGAATACTAAAAGAGATACTGAGTACATGGTCAATGCAATATGAATCTGACTGTGGCAGATACTATTAACTGACATACCCTAGGCTGAGCTAACTATGGGGCCAACCTGTAACCCTGGATGGAAAGGTGTTCATACCTTGCCAAGGGTACAAACAAGTCTGACGTGGATCCACTAAATTGATGTCCATAAGGGACAAAGGTGACCAGCCTAATCTGAGAGCTGACCCCTTTCTGACCTATGGTGGTGGCGTAGTTTTGGGACTTGGGGGCTCCTACTAAAGGTATCAGCCTAATCTGATAGGTAAGCCTTCATCCCCTCGTCCACTCAGAACTAAGTCTACTACCAACTGAATATAAGCAATAAAAATGCAAGGTGAGATGCTGGATAGCTCAAATATTGATAATCATCTGAGAATGCAACATACAAATACTGAAAGATATGGCATTCGAATTCTGAAGCATGATTATCTATCTAAGCTGCCTAGCAAGCATAATTAATGAAATACTAAAATTTAAACAAGCTAGGGTTTCTGAGTTCTATCCATGAAACTATACTAATCTCCAAGAAACATGTAATTATACCATGAAAACTATAGTAGCTAAATTACAATGAATCCCTAATATTTAAGAACCCTAGGTCCGAATATAGCATGGAGAAACTGACTGAATTCTAGGGACCTAATAGGTGAAAGGAACCCACTAGTGAAATCCCACATACCTGGTGAAGAAACTACGGAGAAATCCTTTGAATTTTGGGGTTGAACTTGAAGAAGACCCCTGCTTGTTCTTGAGAGAAAATTGTCGCCCCTTTTGTTTCTTTTCTTTCTAAGTTTAATGATTTTAGGAGAATAGATGTTTTAGGTAGTTTTTGACTAATAAACTAGGCTTAGGGTAGTCAAAACATCGTAGCTTAGGCATTAAAAGAGGTGGGAAAAGTCTAGAATGCCCTGGAAAATTTAAAGAAAACTGCTGAAATTCATGACTCAAGTTCCACGGATGGGATCTACGGCTCGTGGAAACTTCCACGGCTCGTGGAACCCTATCGTGGTTCCTGGTCCTGAAAATTGAGCTACTGGAATGGATTTCATGAGTTGGGTTCATGACTCGTGAAAGCTTCCACGGGTTGTGAATCCCACTCATGGTTTCTAGGCTAAAATCTCTTGGTCTCTGAAGATGGGTTCACGACTCGTGGAAACTTCCACGGATCGTGGATCTCACTCGTGAACCCTGGGGACTTAATACTGGGGCTACTAGAAATTGGTTCCACAACTTAGGTTCACGACTCGTGGATCCTCCCACCGGCTGAAGAACCTAATCGTGGTTCTCAGAGGAAATCTTCAAGCTTCTAATTTAATTCCATGGGTCTAGTCCACGACTCATGGAAACTTCCACGGGTCATGGATCCAACTCATGATTCCGATTGATAGTTGGTGAAATTTTTTTCTTCTGATTTTCTGAGCTAAGTCTGGGCTTGGAAGTTCTGTGGTGTTATAATAATTCTCCTTAAACTCTCCAAATTCTCTCTCAAAATCCTCCTCAAACTCCTGAAATTTATCCCAAACTCCTCTCCTCCTCTCACCCACACTCCACCACTGCTCCACCTAAGCGTCGTTGTAGTTTTTCTCCGGGCAAAATCGTGGTCAGCATTGTTGCACCTTCAAAAGCTTTAATTTTTGCTTCTCTTTGCTTAATCTTAACTTGTGGTAATTTACCCGACATTAAGTACATGTTTTTATGTTGATTGGGAACTCATATTATGAAGCGTGCTTTTTAAAATTGCCATGTTGATTTTGGGTGAGAACCAAAATTTTGGGGTCCCCAATTTTCGTTTGTGTTGTAGATTTTGCTTAGTATCAACTTGGTAAAACTTGAAATTGTGATAATGCATGTCAATTGTAGTAGTATTTAACCTTGAAAATCTGCATTTGAGGTGAAGTCTGAGTAACCCGCTTGTGATTGAGGCATGATTTGGCCATATGATAGATTGGGTGACGTCATTATTAAGGACAAATCATCGTTTTTCATGAGGTTTGGTTGAAATTGATGATTGGGGCTGAAATTTACTACTATTCGTATACCCATGATCTTTGTTGAACAATTTTGTTGGGTGTATGATCTTGTGCGGGGAGGTAGAAATTGTTGTTGAACTTTTGTGCCTAAATGTTGCAATTGAAGGCTTGATGTTCCCAATGATAGATGAGGTAAAGTCCTTCCTAAGGAAAGTCGTTAAGCTATTCTTTTGTTTTGTTTGATGATAATGAATTCTGAGGAAGTCAGAGTACCCGGATGAATTTATGGTCATATTATGTTTTTCCCTGTTGTTTAACTGTTGGTTTATTGCATGGTGCCAAGTGCATAAAGCAAATCTTGCTCTACGAATCACATGCGTAATTCACAAGAACACAAGGAACCAAAAATTCCAATCATTTCCTTGTGCGTTTCGGATATGACGCATATATCTTGATGTGCGGAATGCACAAGGCAGATCTTGATGTGCGGAATGCACAAGGCACCTCACCTTGTTAAAGTAATGCTGCCAATTCACTATTTTGAGGGGCGAAATATGGTGCGATGCGTACTTTGGTTGGTGCGGTCCACACCAACTTCACACCCCAACTGTAGAAATCTCTGAAGGTTTCTGTTAGCTTCTGTAAAGTCACGTGCGACGCGCAATCTGTCTGGTGTGGTTCACACGTTGTCTGCATGAGCCATCAGTCACCTACTTTGTTTTTCTACTTCTTTGCATTCCATCCTTTTTAGTTTGTTAACTTCTTTTTTACTCTTTTTCTTTCACATATGTCAAAAACACAAAATGATTTTGCTTTTATTTTTGGACTCACAATCTCCATGTACAGAATATGTCTTCTAGCAGGGGCAATGCCGGGCAGAGTTCACGAAGGCCAACAGCTCTGATCCCTCCTCCTCGACTCCAACCTCAAAGGGCGAGAAGAAGGCCCCCCATTTTCCCGTGTCCAAGTTTTATAGTAGGAGAGAATTAGGTTTGGAGTGGAAGGTATGAGGGCCATTTATAATTGTGACAAGGATAGGTCCTTCAACACGAAGTAGAGTTTCAATCTGGATGCAGTGCAGATAACCTACCCAATTTCCATGCTTTGAAAAAGGGAGGATGTCATCAAAGGGTCCATAAGAACACTCAGTAAGGATATTGACAAAGCCAAAGGGAAGCAACCAGTTGAGGAGTCAGATTTGAGCAACTTACCACCACCCCATCACACTCATGGACCCATAGATGACTTGATTGTATCTCTCGTAGATGATGAGGATGCGGAGATGGATGATGATCAGAACCCAGAGTTCCAGCAGGTCCTCAGAGATTCCACCGCACTCCCAAAAGGGTGGCGCAGGTCCTAGTGGAGATGCCACAGATGATGAGGTAACAACTGATGATGATGAGGCATAGTCCTTCAGGGAGTTGCACCCCTTCTCTACTTATTTGATCTTAAATCATTGAGGGCAATGCTTCCCTTTTATGGGAGGGAGGTGGTGCTATTTGATTTGGTTGTTGGTTGACAGTGTTGGGCTAGAGATATTTTATTGCTCTTGCTGGGCCTTGTTGACATTTTTAGTTCCTTTTCTAGATTTGATTTGTCCCTTGTCGGGCATGATTGGATGATTGTGTTATTGCCCTTGCCGAGCCTTTTGATTTCATTTTAAGCTTAATTGTGCCCTCGCCGAGCTTGATTTTTAACACTTGATTATGTGCTGGGTTAGTCTTACATAATTTGGTTGTCTTGCTACCCGTGCCTTGCAAATGCGCTAAGGGCCTACATCGAGGCTTGTTTTTCAAATGATTCATGAGCACACAAATTTGGTTATCTCCTTGTTAATATTAGTTTAGCAATAAACTCCAAGATTTATCTTAATACCATGGTTCTTTCCCAAGGAGCAAAAAAATGTTTTCTTTATTTTCATTTTTCTTTTTCTTCCTTTGTTTTTGTGTCAAACTGGGTTGGTGTTTCCATATGATAGATTGATAGGGAACTTTTTTAAGGGAAAATGCCAAGTTTTAGTTTAATTTGAGTTTGTAGTGTGCTTGTCTTGAAATGGACCCACCAAAAAAAAAATTCTTGGCAAGACATTTTTGAAAAAGAAAGGAAAGAGGGAAAATGAATATTTTAGGAAAGCATTCTCTTTTCATGACTTGGACAGTTTCATTTTGGCTTGATCGATTCACAAACAAGTGTGTAATAAACACGGAATAGCTTGTCGAAAGTCATTTGTCCCAATTGATCTTGGGACTAATGAAAGAAGTCTTGTGGCATGATGCCTTGTGTGGTGAGGCTTTACCTTGATTTTTTGCATATGTGTTTTCTAGAACTTGCCCCGAATGTGATCCAAGGCAAAATTCTAGGTTTGGCCAAGCTTGGAAAATGATCTTAGTCCCTTTTTGATAGCCACTTCTCCCAAATGACTTCCCTTTTCATCAATCTTAGTGAACCCCTTTGAGCTTATGACCGTTCTTTGACACCTTAACCTTTTTGGAACCTTTATCTTGGCACCCAACCTCCGTAATTGCTTGAAAGTGAAATATAGGCTAAACTCCCAAGTTTGGAGGGGAAATGAAAAGACAACATAGGCAAATGCCTAAGTTTGGGGGTGTATGAGATCAATGAGGAGAAGAAAAGGGATGCACTTCAAAATGCAAGATAGCACCTTATGTTGAATTGAAAATTTGTTCCAAAAATTTAATCCAATGAGCAAAAATAAAAAGAAAGAATTGGTTCTACCAAATGAAGGTGATAAAAGGAGTTTGAATGATAGAAATTTAAAAGGAAAAGCTTGGGTTGTGTGAGGGAGAAATAAGGTGAATTCAAAGTTCAAAAATGTGAGCGATGTTCAAAGTAATGATAAAGAGCGTTAGGGAGGTTTAGTAACTTAAGCCAAATGCAATCCTCACCTTAGCCCTAGCCAACATCGTAACCCGCAAGTCCTTAGTGATTCTGAGCTTAGCCACCCTACATTAGTGGCGATTTACATGAAGGGCAAGCCTGTGGTTCGACATGTGTGCACTTGAACTTCCTTGACAGAGTGAGAGTCTTCTTGGTTTTCTTATAATCCCTTTGCTTTGTGAATTGCATGATTGTGAGTGGGATTCTCTCTTGTGGTGAGTGGCATCATGCACTTGAATTGAAACATAAAGTCTCTATTTCAATTGAGAGGAATGAATGAGACAAGTTGTGTGGCGAATATCTAGCCAAACCTTGA
Organism: Jaltomata sinuosa; assembly: GCA_003996215.1. Taxonomy (NCBI): domain Eukaryota; kingdom Viridiplantae; phylum Streptophyta; class Magnoliopsida; order Solanales; family Solanaceae; genus Jaltomata; species Jaltomata sinuosa. The sequence continues at coordinate 57,179 of QJPP01003531.1, forward strand.
TGGTCCATGCCAATGATTTGAGAAGCTTAATGTCTTTTATTGAATGATAAAATTCCCTTGATTTTGTGCAATGACCCTTCTGGTCATGTACGCATTTTTGCCTTTCTTGTACCATTAGAACATACCTGTAGCGGCCCCAAGTCATTTATGGCTTGTCGGGACTGGTAGTTCGTTGCCCGGGCCATTTGTTTGGTCTTTATGGCTGTTCCTCATTTTAAAGCTTCAAATTTGGAAATAGTTGACTTCAGTCAACATTCTTTTTAATATCAAAGAATTAAACCAAGGTTCTAGGTGTTAGGAATCCCTTACACAAAAGTTCGAGTTAAAGAAATGCCTCGTGTAACACCTCGCCCATTTGGAAGGTTTAAATTAACCCGTACCTTCGGGGTAAGACTAATAGTGTGTAATATACTAAGAAGGATGTGTTATGAGGTATTATAATCGCAAAATGATCGTATGATAAGTTTTGAAGTCAAGCAGGCACGTCAAGGTGGGCCCCCCATTCCAAGTCGGTTTAGCTTTATAAAAGCTCATTTCCCTTCATTTTAACTCACACTTTTCACCCAAAATCTACTGAAAATCATACGGAAAGTCCCTAAATAATCCATGGACCTTGATGCTTTCAATTCGGAAGTTTAACGGAAATTGCTTTACGTCGCGAGCTCGTCATTTTGGTGTAGTTTGTCCCGTCGATTTTGTGACGTATCTTCATGGGTGTTATGGCAGTGAGCTAGCATATGTTTATCCAGTATTTGGCAGTAAATATGGAGTTATATTGGCAAGGTAAGGATCCCGTACAATTATCTATTTGTTAAATTGAGATTCTAAGCTTCTAGTCACGAAAAGTCATATTTTCCGATAACTTGTAGTAGTTTCTTGTTGGACTTGGATCTGTTTGTTGTTACTGCAAGGAGGCAGGTTTATTTAGCTTGGGATATTGAATATTTTTGTCCAGGAAATCTCTCCCCTACGATCCTCCATCGTAATTACATGTTCCAGTATCATTTTTACAGCTTTCTGAGCCACGAAGTGGTGTTTTGGATATTGTGGCTTTGGACAACCCCTTTATCTTATTATGTTTGGTTATTGTTGTGGTGTACTGGTTGTGGTAAGGTGCTGGAGGGATTGGGAAGTTTGTGCGATTCTTATTGGGATCGCATACGATAGTTATTGGATTGAACAATGTGAAGTACGCCTTGAAATAGTGCCTCAAGAGCTCGTCGCTCCTTTGAGGTGTGGTTAACAAATTATTATTGGATTTAGCTTCCATTTATTATTGTTATTGTCCTCATTTTATACTTTAGAGTTGGCTGGTCGCGAGTGTGACATTAACACCTTATCAATTGGCTATGTCTCGTTCTTGCAGCCTTATCGATTCTAGCAATGGTTCCATTACCTTGGTTGGTCAGGCTTCATAGAGATTCCTTTGGGGATTTAGTTGAATGTATTTTTTGTGTGATTCGGAGCTTTTCAGAGCAGTTCGAGCCTGAACGACGTTGTTCCCACAGCTAGTCATCGGATGACAGGTAGGTTATGGCTTTTCCTACCTAGAATCTGCGTATATAGGCTATAACTGCATTAATTAACATCCTTGGGTGGGTTGTTATAGTTTGTTAACCCAGACCTTGTATTCCTTGTTCGTTCGTTTAATTTATACATTGTTTGTAGTATTCACATAGTATTATATATTACCCTTGTGGTCCTGTGTGGCCTTGTATTGATTCTGAAACATAGATGGTGGGTTATTTAGGGAATGTTCGCGAGTCCCAGACATAAAGATGATCCTTTTAGGCTGGTTTGTCTGCTAAGTAGTTGTTGGGCCTGTGCAGGGCTGATAGGAGTTATTGTGAGCCGTTGGGCTACTTTTATATTTTTGTGCGAGCATATCATCGATGAAAAAGGTTTTCCTCTGTATTTTTTACTACAACTTTGGCTGCGAGCCACTACCGACAGTTTTCCTAAATTTTCATGGGCTCGAAGGCCCATTTTTGGTACTGTTAATGATAGAAAAGGGGATTTTTGGATGTTTTCACACTGATTTTATTACTGGTATTAGTCTCTGCCGGGCAGAGTACCAGACTTGATATTATTATTGATACTAGTCTCTGTCAGGCGGAGCACAAGACTTGATTTACTATAGTTTTAGACTCGGTTACGCCCGGGCACGCTTGGAGGGATATTTGAGGCATTATCCACTACTTTAGTCCTGGACAGGGTCTGGGCATGCATATTCAAGACTGGGTCTCTATCTTGATCCCGGACTTGCTTCCGGATGACATGTCTTGATACTGAGTTTTAGTATGGGGTCCAGGACCTCCATGGACCTTGCTGCTCTGGGCCTGGGGATTCGTCTGCGCATGCCAAAGGGAGGGTAAACGATAGAGTAGAGGTATACGGGCAGTGTCTTTTTATGGAACCTACATGTTGGGCCTGTTCGGCACTGGAGGGGGTACATACAAAGATACCATTTTATTTGAGATCTTCATGCATCATATCATTCATTATTTGAGGCTCCACCCTTGTTTGCTGTTTGTTGATTGTACTTTCAGTAGTATGGGATGCCGGAGGGTTTGTTTTCACTTGTTTGTGTTCCTCAGTTGCATGGGCGGCCAAGGGACTTTAGGTAGACTATATTTACTCCTGTCTTTATTTAGAGCTTGTCTTGGCACTCGGTTAGCGAAGGATTAGTGATGGTTAACATGTTGAGGCTTTCGTTGTGGGATGTCTGATTATAGAGAGGGCTAGGGAGTCCTATCTTATTGAGGCACTTTTGTGTGGCCTTCTGAGCAGAGTGTGAGATTCTAGTTCTATTCTTGTGGGAAGTTGAGCCGTATCTCTCGGTTAATGTGGTCTAGATATTTTATCCTAGGGTTGTACTTGTGAGGTGATTCACTAGTTATGCTATCATGTGATAGGATTGGTTTTATGATTTCCTTATACTTGTTGATTCCATTTTGAATATGTTAGACTGCTTTCCATCTTTTCCTTTTACTTGAGGTTACCGGTATACCGCCATTTTCTCAACTCTCTCTCTGTACTTACTTATATTGTAGTGCAAGGACTCCAGGTGCATTCTCCTTTCCTTCACCTGTGATTTTGTCTAATTGTATCTCTGTGCTAGCATGTTTTACTTGTAGCTTTTGGTTGTCTATTCTCTATGCTAGCTCATTGTGCTTCTTTTATTGCTTCAGTGACTGCTTTCTTTCTATCCATTACTTACTGCTTTTATATCTTATGTGTGCTCAATCGGCCGATGATGCCTACTGAGTACCCCTTGTTTTGGTGCTCATACTACACTTCTACACTTTCTGTGTAGATATTAGTTGAGTTCTCGCCGTTGATCGCGTTGGAGACTCGCGCAGATATTATAAATATTCGAGACTAGGGTGAGCGCCTGACGATCGGAGCTTGACCACATCTCATCTTTTGTACTGTTACTCTTTGTATATTCGGAGACAGTTGTACTTATCATTTTGTTACTTCTAGCATTTGTATTCTATTAGAAGCTTTTGTACTATCGATACCACTTCTTGGAGTTGGTGTAGTTTCATTATGTATATATTCGGGTAAATTGCTTCCGCGTTGTCTTATCTTTATATTCTGCTTCCACCTACTTTCTGCTTATTGTGCGTATTGGTTTGGTAGTAGCCCATTACAAACCATTCTGGGCTACAGGAATTGGTTCGCCTACTGGGAGGTTGTAGGTGCCATTATGACCTGATAAATCAGGTTATGATAGCTTGGTATGAGAGCTCTAGGTTCACCGTTGTCGGGGTATAGAAGCAAGCGTCTAAGTAGAGTCTCATGGATCGGTACGATGACGTCTGTATCCTATCTGCAAGAGGCTACAGGGCATTGTTAGGAAAAGTTTTGTCTTCTTGACTCCTTATCGTGCGTTCCTGGCTTTATTGACTTCTAAAACTTCAGTTGTTCATTCATTCTCAGATTCCTCAGACGAGTGCGATAGCGGTTGGTGCCGAGGCTTCTGTGCTTGTTACTTCAAAGCTTCCATAAGCGCCAGGACTTCAGAGTGAGGGTTTACCGCACCACATAGAGGGTGTGGGGTCAGTGATGTGCCGTGAGTTTGCGGCACTTTCGATGCTTAAAACTTGGAATTGGAGTATGTTCTTTAGCGATTTTTAGTAGATTTTATGTGTTTTGGAGTCTTGTGCAAGAAAATAGGGTTCGAAGACTAAGTGCAGAAAAAGACTGATATTCGAGACTACAACTGACTTCTACGACTCATGACCACGAGTCGTCGATTATTTCAGGAGTCGTGGAAGTCAGTCATGAAAAGAGTACTGCAGATGGAGCTAGAACTGACTTCTACCACTCATGATCACGAGTCGTCGACCATTCCAGGAGTCGTGGAAGTCAATCATGGAGAGATTACTGCAGAACCAGCTGGGGCCTGAGTTCTACGGAAGGTTTCCACGAGCCGTAGACTTGTTCACGAGTTGTGGGCCTTGCTAGTGGAACCTAATCAGAGAAGGAGAAAAAGACTGAGTTCTATTACTCGACTCCACGAGCCTTGAATCAAGTCACGAGTCTTAGACTGCTATCGTGGAAAGGAACCCGCAGAAGAGCAAAACTGTCTGAGTTGCACGAGTATGGTTGACGAACCGTAGGAGCTTCCATGAATCGTAGAATGATCTCGTGGAAGCTGCCGATTTTAGATTTCCTAGTTTTGTTAGGACAGGATTTCCATTGTCTATAAATACTTTTCCTAGGTTTTCTTTTACGTCTTATGCACAATATTTTGTAGGAAACACCTTCGTAACTTTGTGATATTGGTTTATTCTTGGTTTTGAGAGTTAAATTCATTCATAGTTCATTGTTCGTACTTCCATCTTCATCCATTCAAGATTTCGGATTTCTTTAACTCTTATTTTAAGTATATGATCATGAATACACAAATAATTCTTGATTGTTTACTTATAAACATGAGTAGCTAAATCCACAACTAGGGTTGTGGGAACCATGAAGGATAACGAAGTAGGCAAAGTACTTAGGTAATCTAGGGCGGTGTTTATGCATGTATTGTTCTTCCCTTCGTTTTGATTGCTTTTTAATGGTGCGCAACGTTAGAACTCGCCTTATCCTTACTTGCTGGACTAAGGAGGTAACGGATGGGAAAAGGGTTGTTTAACAACAGAGATTTGAGGCTACCAATTGTCATCTAATAGCTTGACCTTGTCCGTGAATAGCTAATCTGGGATCCAGGGTAGGGGTTAGTAAAGCATACACCCACGGCCGGACCAAGGCGTGTGGTGAAATTCACCTAGTTGCCGGACCAAGGAATTAGGTGAACCTAACTTACCGATTCTGCATGCTAAGCATAAAACTAGTTTACTAAGTACAAGGCCTTACTAAGTTATGATCTCATGGGGAACACTACCCTAGTCATCTCATCCATTGATCACAACTCTCGAAACTAGCAACTGTTACTTATTTACTTTTGATGAAATGATAGAAGTTGGGACCCCGTGCAACCGAACAATCTCACGAAGGTAGATCTGAGCTAACCTCTCTGCACCATAAGAAGTCTGAACCGTCAAGAAATGTGCTGACTTAGTCAGCCTATCAACAATCACCCATATGGAATCAAACCCATGAGAAGTACGAGGTAAACCAACAACGAAGTCCATAGTAATCCCTTCCCACTTCCACTCAGGAATGGGAAGTCGCTGCATCAAACCACCAGGTCTCATGTGCTCAAACTTAACTTGCTGACAGTTCAAGCATCGAGATACAAACTCTGCTATATCCCCCTTCATACCACTCTACCAGTAAAGTTGTCTCAAGTCTTTATACATCTTTGTTGTGCCAGGGTGAATAGAGTATCTAGTACAATGTGCCTCATGAAGTATCAACTGAAACAAATCACTAATCCTCGGAACACAAAGGCGACTATCAAACCTCAGAACCCCATCTGAATCTAGAGTAGCCCGACTGGTCTCACCCTGAACAACCTGATCATGAAGGTCACACAACTGCTGATCCTAAGCGCGGCCCCACTAGCCAGAAACTCTACCACCATATCTGGAACCACTGTAGCCACCCTGATATCGAGGCCTCTTATCTCTAGACCCCTGATCATATCATTGTAAGTCCTCCACAGTACGGGCATAGTATGCGATAGCCTGAAATGACCGACCACCGGCAATCAATATCTCAGCTGGCTGCCTGATCTCTGGCCTCAATCCTCATACAAATATGTGAATCCTATCCGCCTCGATAGGAATGATCATAGCTTCAAACGGTGCTAGCTGATGAAAACGGGTCTTATACTCCGAGAAAGTCGTAGACTCCTACATAAGGTGAGTAAATTTCTCCCTGCGACGCTCACAATCACTCTGAGGTAGGAACTTGGCCATAAATCCCTCATAAAACTCAGACCAGGTCAAAGGAGGTGACGATGGTGGTCTACAAGTAACATGGGCCCTCCACCATAACTTCACTGGGCCCTCCAACTGATAGGTGGTATAACCAACCCCGTGAGTCTCCAACAAACCCAAATGATGCAGCATCTCCTCATAGGTAGTAATAAAGTCATGTGGATCTTGTCCAGAAGTACCAGCAAACCTTGGAGGTGCTAACCTCAAAAACCTACCCAATGTCTTCTGCTCCGACTCTGTCATAGCTTGGCGAGGAGCAAGAGATTGTGCAACATATGGGACCGGAATGTCCTCCGCACAGGGAACCACAGTAGCAGGCTGCGCTCCTGAACTCTGTGCACCCAGGGCTGCCCCATGAGCGGATGCTTGTGCTACCTCAGAAGGCCACTCTCCAATCATACCCAAAAGTTGTAATAGTAATCTCCGAATATCTGGAGGCTGAGCTGCGGCTGGAGCTGGCACAGAAGTGGGCGCTGGAGCTGGTACTGAAGCTAGTGGTACCTGGGCTGCCCCCTGATCCACAGGCTGCTCGGGCTCTATCTCAACTCTAGTAGCTCTAGCAGGTGCCGCTGCTCGAGGGCATCCTCGACCCTTAGCTGGAGTGGGAGGCTCATCTCCACGTGATGCCGATGATCTCGTACGAACCATCTGCGGAAGAATGAAGTAGAACAAATGAGATTTCTAGAAACTTCAAGGGTTCTACGCACAACACAGAAGCAATGAAAGAGTCAAAATTCCTAAAATGTCACTGTAGCCTCCCAAAGATTGAGTACGGACGTCTCCGCCTTGATCCGCAGGACTCTACTAGACATTGGCTCCTATACCGATGACACCGGTGAACCTAGAGCTCTGATACCAAGCTGTCACGACCCCATTTCTCGGTCATGATGGCACCTTCAATCCCCCAGTAGGCGAACCAATTCCCGTAGCCCAGGACAGTTAGTAATGGGCTACTATCTAACAAATAAGCGAAAGAATAGTTTAATAAGAAAAAGTAAGGGAACAAGATGAAGATGATAACAAGAATATATATACATATGCGGAAACTAAACTAAACCCCAAGACCTGGTATCATAGTATAGAGCCAGAACTACATACATGGAGTGCAATTGATCCAAAACAATATATACAAATGTCTCTGAATGGTAATAGAGTACATAAAGCAAAAGATAAACTAAAGCTAAGCTCCGATCGCCAAGAGCTCACCCTCAGTCTGAAGTAGTCCCCAACAGACCTCCAAGCACGAATCACAGTGATCTAACGGCGATGGCCCACGCTAGGATCTGCACCCAAAGATGCAGGGGGTAGGGTGAGCACTAAATGCGAAGCATAAGGTACCTAGTAGGTATCATAGGCCGACTGGGCACATATAAGATAAAAGAATAGTAAGAGACAGAATAGAAGCAAGTAGTCACAGAAATCAATGAAAAAGGTACACAGGAACTAGCCCAGAGGGAAATCAACAGAACCACATGTGAGGCAAGCAAGCCGAATATATACATCATAGGCACAGGTGAAAGTAAGAAACAACGCACCTGGGGTCCTTGCAATAACAGTGTATACATAATAAGTTTACGAAATAGACGGTATACCGGTAACCTCAAGTGTAAGTAGAAGAGAGAAAGAGTAATGATAGGCATGCTCAGAGACATGAATCAAACTAAACTAATCATATCAATCTCAAATTCAGAAACTAACAGTCTAGCAGTAACCAATTTCATACTTAACCGTAACAGGGAACAATTCTGTAAGTAAATAGCAAGAGTCTACCTACAGTCCCTCGGTCGCCCATACAACCGAGGAACACAAATAAGTGAAACAACCCTCCGGCATCCCATATTACCAGAGAGTACAATCAACAAACAACAAACAAGGGTGGAGCCTCAAACAATGAATGATATGATGCATGAAGATCTCAAGTGAAATGGTATCTCTGTATGTACCTCCTCCGGTGCCGATCCGGCCCAGCAGGTAGGTTCCATGGAAGGACACTGCATGTATACCTCTACTCCACCATATACCCTTTCTCCGGCACACGCAGCCCGAAGCCCCAGGCCCGGATGGCAAGGTCCATGGAGGTCCCCGACTCCATATTAAAACTCAGTATCAAAACATGTCATCCGGAGGCAACTCTAGTTTCAAGATAGAGACCCAGTCTTGAATATGCATGCCCAGACCCTGTCCAGGACTAAAGTAGTAGGAAAATATCTCAAAAACCCCTCCAAGGGTGCCGGGCATAATTGGGTCTAAACAGTAGAAAGTTATCTCATGTGCTCGGTTCGACCGAGGCTAAAATCATCTCAAGTAGCAAGAAAACTCACCTAGCACCCCGGCCCTGCCGAGTCTAGCGTTAATCGTAAAACTGGTGATTTAAATCATAATTTACTTTCTTTTACCCAAGAATATTCACAAGTTAAATCAAACCATTTCCAATTCATTTCCATCAAAAATGGGTCCCCGGGGCCATGCAAGGTTTAGAAAATAGTGTCAGTAGGCCCGAAGCCAAAATCATCGTAAAACATGGATAAAACCTCTTTACATGCATGGAAATGGCATGATCAAACACAATAGCTGCCCAGAAGCTCACAATCAACCTATCAACCCTGCACAGGCCAATAGCTAATCAGCAAGCATAACCAGCCTAGAAGGATAATTCTATGCCCGGGACTCACGGACATTCCCAATATCCCACCTTCAATGTTCCAGAGTCAACAAGGCCTCACGGGACCACAAGGGTAAATAAAACATATCGGCAAGTACTACAAGTAACGGAGGAACAAAAGTAGGCGGACATGAATAAAGCGGTCAAGGTTTGTGGTACCAACCTAATAATCCAGCCCAAGGATGCCAGCTAATATAATTTTATCCGATATATGCTAAGTCTAGGGATTTTGAACCATAACCTACCTGTCGTCCGATGACAAGCTCGAACCTCTCCGAAAAGAAGCTCCGAAACGAAATCAAACTTGAACTCGGGCTTGAATAACTTGACGTAGATAATCAATTTTCTAACGGAAATCAAATAAATCTTCAAAAATATTTTTTTTGCAAGAATTCCTCTCTCTGATCTATACATATATATGTATATAGAACAATAATCATTGATTTGGGTAAAAGTAGTTAAGGAAGGACTATTTGAACCATGTACACATGTACACATACGTATAAAAGTTGCAATATTTAGTAAGTGACTTTGCCAAACATTTTGCTGAAGTTTATCCATGTTAATAATGTCATTTATAAGTTTTAAAAACAATGCTTAATTAATGCTACATGTGCCAAATGATGCCACCACTCAAGTTAATACTTGCTGGCCACTCCCTTCACCTACACGTGGAGTGGAGGTGGCAATTACAAGGAAACAAAAAAAATATTCTTATCCCGTTATTTATATACTCGGGTATCGCGTAAAATCATGGTAAAATAAATATAACTTTTTAAATACATCATAATTAATAGAAAATCATTTTAAATAAAACCTACTATATTATAATAATAATTTTTAATATAACTAAGTTTACTATCTCTGTTAAAATATTACAATGTGTAAAAACCTTATAAAATAAATACGTACACAATTATATCATAACAAAAGTATTTTTCATAAACATTTAAAATATTTTAGAAGGTAATAAAAATATAACTTTTTACCACATTCAACTTTAAAATAAAATATTTTCAAATACGCGCGATGTTAATAAAATTCTTAAATTTAGGTTCGCAATTCACCATCGCACGATTTTGATACTCAGCTCCTAAGGCAGGGATAGGGAATTGATCAAAATGACTAATCGAACGGCCAGGGCACCGAACCACACGTCCCAGTAAGCCATAAATGACTTGGGGCCGCTATAGAAAAGCTCTAACGATACAAGAAAGGCGAAAATGCATAAATGACCGGAAGGGTCATTACAACTAAGCTTTCCTTTCTTCCCGAATCTCATCACACCCTTCATGGGTGACACCTTAAGAAACACCCAATCATCCACCTCAAACTCTAACTCCCTCCTCCTCATGTCTGCATAGGATTTTTGTCGACTCTGAATGGTATTCAACCTCTCCCTAATAAGCTAAACTTTTTCCATAGTCTCATGAACCAAATCTGGACCAACCAAGGCTGCCTCACCTACCTCAAACCAACCAATAGGAGATCTACATCTCCGACCATAAAGTGCCTCATAAGGAGCCATCTGGATGCTAGAGTGAAAGCTGTTGTTGTAGGCAAACTCGATAAGAGGTAAGTGATCATCCTAATTACCTTTGAAATCAATCACACAAGCTCTCAACATATCCTCCAAAGTCTGAATAGTACGCTCAGCCTGGCTGTCTGTCTGAGGGTGAAAAGTTGTACTAAACATCATTTGAGTACCAAGACCTCTCTGAAACGATCTCTAAAATTGAGAAGTAAACTGAGTACCCCTATCTGAAATGATGGACAAAGGAACACCATGCAATCAAACTATCTCCTGAATGTAGAGTCTGGCATAATCGTTTGCTGAATCCGTAGTCATAACAACCAAGAAATGGGATGATTTAGTCATCCGGTCGACAATCACTCAAATCGAGTCATGTTGCCTTTGAGTACGAGGCAAACATGTAATGAAGTCCATATTGATCGCTTCCCATTTCCAAGTGGTAAGGTCAATATATTGAATCATGCCACCTGCTCACTGGTGCGCTACCTTCACTTGCTGACAGTTGGGACACTTAGCCACAAAATCGGCTATGTCCCTCTTCATACCATTCCACCAATAGACTTCCCGTAGATCACGGTACATCTTGGTGGCATTGGGGTTAATGGGATATCTGGAACTATGAGTCTCAGTTAAAATCTGCTGGTGCAACCCATCTACATCTGGCACACATAGTCAACCCTGATAACGAAGTACACCATCTCCCCCTTGGGAGAAAGATCAACTCTTTGTTGATGGACTGCACCCTTAAGCTAAAGTAGAATGGGATCATTGTATTGCTTTGCCTTCACTTCTGCTACCAAGGATTATTCGGAACCATTCTGAACAATAACACCACCTTATGTCGAGTCCATAAGGCAAACTCCTAACCGAGCTAGCCTATGAACCTCCTTAACCAATTTCTTCTTTCCTTGTTCGACTGAAGACACACTACCCATCAAAAATCTACTAAGTGTGTCTTCCATAACATTGGCCTTACCCGGATGGTAAAGCACACTCATGTCATAATCCTTAAGGAGCTCAAGCCATCTCCTTTGTCGCAAATTCAATTCCTTCTGAGTGAACACATACTGAAGGCTCTTATGATCGGTGAATACATCCACATGCACCCCATACAAGTAATGTCTCCATATCTTCAAAGCAAAGACCACGACTGCTAACTCAAGATCATGAGTAGGGTAGTTCTTCTCATGAGTCTTAAGCTGTCTCAAAGCATAAGCAATCACGTTACCTCGCTGCATCAAAACACAACCCAAACCAATCCTAGAAGCATCACAATACACAACAAAATCATCTAGGCCCTCGGGTAGAGCTAATACTAGAGTTGTGGTCAATCTAATCATCAATTCCTGAAAGTTCTTATCACACAAATCAGACCACTGAAATTTTACCTTCTTTTGAGTCAATCGGGTCAAAGGGGCAGCAATGAAATAAAATCCTTCCACAAACCTCCTGTAGTAACCAGCCAAACCCAAAAAGCTTTTAATATCAGATGAGGAAGTGGGTCTAGGCCAGTTTTTTAATGCCTCTATCTTTTGAGAATCAACCTGAATACCATCTTTAGTCACAATATGACCCAGAAAAGTCACAGACTGCATCCAAAACTCGCACTTGGTAAACTTAGTAAATAACTGTCAGTCCTTAAGAGTTTGCAACAAAACTCTCAAATGGTCTGCATGCTCCTCCTCACTCCAAGAGTAGATGAGGATATCATCAATGAAAACATTCACAAACATATCTAGATACTGCTTGAACACACGATTTATCAAATCCATAAAAGCTACAGGAGCATTCGTTAGACCAAAAGACATCACAACAAATTCATAATGACCATACTAAGTCTTGAAGGCCATCTTCGGAATATCATACTCTTTAACACGAAGCTGATGATAACCGGATCTAAGGTTGATCTTGGAGAAGAAACTAGAACCCTGAAGCTGATTTAACAAGTCATCAATCCTAGGAATGGATACTTATTATTGATTGTGACCTTGTTCAACTGACGGTAGTCAATACACATTCTGAGAGAACCATCTTTCTTTCACACGAATAAGACTGGATCAACCCATGGAGAAATTCTAGGCTTGATGAAACCCTTATCAAGAAGATCTTTCAATTGATCCTTCAACTCTTTAAGTTCTGTAGGGGCCATTCTATAGGGAGGGATAGAGATAGGATTCATATCTGGAAGAAGATCTATCCCAAAGTCAATTTTCTGCTCGGGAGTGACTCCAGGTAAATCCTCGGGGAACACTTCTGGGAATTTATTCACAATGGGAACAGACTAAAGGGATGGGGTTTCAGACTCCATGTCCATAACTCGAACTATATGATAAACACACCCCTTAGAAATCATCTTCCTAGCCTTAAGATAAGATATGAAATGACCTTTCGAGGATGGGGGACTACCTTGCCATTCTAAAATGGGTTCTTTTGGAAACTTTAAACTGACAACCCGAGTACGACAATCAACAGAAGCATAAAAAGCATGTAGCCAATCCATACCAAGAATAACATCAAAATCTGTCATCTCCAACTCTACTAAATCCGCTAAAGTGACTCTATGAAGGATTGAGATAAGGCAATTTCGGTAGATTCTTTTGGCTAAGACTGACTCACCAACAGGAGTAGCAATACAAAAGGGTTCTAAAAGCAATTCAGGACATACTTTGAATTTGCATGCTATATAAGGGGTCACAAAAGATAAGGAGGCACCAGGCTCCAACAAAGCATACACATCGAAAGATAAGACTTTCAACATACCAGTAACAACATCTGGGGAACCCTCTTGGTCCTGATGATAGGACATAGCATAAAGGCAATTTTGGCGCTGACCACCAGAACTAAAAGTTGTGCTCTGCTGGGCTGGTCGACCTCCTGGGGCTGCTGGAGAAAACTGAGCCCTACTACCTCCCTACCCCTTCTTAGCTGAAGGGTAGTATCTAATCATGTGTCCAACATGTAGACACCCAAAGCATGCACCTGTGCCTAAATGACACTCTCCCGGGTGAGTCTTCCCACACTTGTTGCAAATAGGGTGGGAAGATCCCTTAGCAACACTCCCATGAGACTATGAATAGGAACCAGAACCTCTACTAGTCTGATCATGCCCAGGCCTCTGGGCCTGGGCTGGAGCACTAGTAGAAGAATGAACGGGTATTGATGACTTTTTCTGGAACAAGGAGCGATGTTTGCCACCAGACCTCTGATGACCAAAACCTGAACCCTCGGATCTAGCCCTCTTGTTCTCCCTAGCCATCTCCTTAAGCCTGTCTCCCTCAATCTTGTGACCATGGGTCATGAGTCTGGAAATGTTCATATCACTCAATAGCATAGTGGACCTACACTTTTTTTTACCAAATCTAAAACCCCATAGATAAACTTATTTATTTGATCATGCGGGTCCGCTACCATAGAGGAGGCATACCTGGACAACTGAGTGAACTTCAAATTGTACTCCTGAGCAGTCATAGATCCCTGTCTCAAGTTCACAAACTCCTCAGTCTTTACTTGCCTCAACTCTCAGGGAAAGAACCGGTCAAGGAAGGCTCTCTCAAAACACTCCCAAGTCATATGAACCTCATCCCTAGCTCTAGCTTCCTTCCATTACATGAACCAGATATGAGCCACATCCTTGAGTTGATAGGATGCCAACTCAACACAATCAACCCCAACCACTTGCATCACATCAAAGATTTTCTTCAGTTCATTAATAAAATTTAGCGGATCCTCATTCACTTTTGAACCCTAAAACTCTGGCGGGTTCATACGAACAAAATCATGAACTCGGGCCGCTACCCCACCTTGAGAGTGGGTGGGGATAGTAGCCGGTTGGTTGGCCTGAGCGGCCAAGGTCTGGGCTAGAAAATGGATGGCATTCCTAAACTCCTCATTCATGACCTCAGGGGCCAGAAATAAAGGAGCGGCATTCCGAGTGGCTCGGTGAACCATAGCACGTCGAGGCATAATCTGAAATGTACAAGGTAAGGATTAGAGAAACATTAGAGTTAAGCTCTATCGCATGATATGATCATGAAAGAAGTGAAGTTTTCTAAGACATCTCATAGCTTCCCTCGCATATGTATGGCGCGCTTCACACACATAAAGAAGACTCTACTCGATGCGACTTTCAGACATCCTAGGACTCTTGAACCTGAGGCTCTGATACCAAGTTTGTAACACCACGAGGCTACCCTCTTGGCATAATATGGGACCTGGGACCACATGTGCCCCAATCTAACCCATGGTCATAGCATAACTCAGGTATAACAATTAAGCATAGCGGAAGCATAATACGAATTAGATAACTCAGTCCATAAGATAAAATCAAAAGAACATGATTCGAAGAAGACCCGAATATCATCTATGTCCAAAAGGCCTCTATACATGACATAAGGAGTTGCTAGGACAAGACCCTAGCTAACTCAAAGTATAAACATAAGTAGTCTAAACAACTAGAGTCATAACTAGCCCTCGAACAATGAGGACTCACCAACACTGACTGGATATCCGGCTTCGTCTAGCCACGAGCCTGATGGGAAACACCTAAATCTGTATTATCAAGAGAATGCATCACAAAATATACGTCAGTACTATAGGATGTACCGAGTATGTGAGATATGCATGATCATGATAAAAAAACATACTTAAAACATGCTTAAGGTGAACCTTTTGATAAAGAAATAACATAAGAGGATTATCAAGATATAAGACATAAAATGTGAAGTACGGTTAAAATTCAAAGTATGATATTATATAACTTCATAGCTTGAAAATAATCATGTGGGAGTTTCGCTTAACTGAGATAAACCATGCTGAGCTATATGGAGTCCAGTGTCATGCACCCAAACTGAAAAAGGTTGTCCTAATCGGTCAAAGTTAGAACTATGATCATAAGGATCATGTCATAAGCCATGGAGGGCAACCTATGGTGGCAACGTAGTTTTGGGTTTAGGTTATCTAGAATCCTCATCGCTCGATGCTAAATACTACTCCCAAAACATATAACATAAGGCTGACATTCATGTAACATATCTAGATGTCAAGCTTGTTCATAAATATGTTCATACCCCGGATCTTCATACTACTCATGAATCTTGGTTTAGAAAATGATTCATGAGCATTGATGGCACATCGGGTGTCTTGCATTACATAATAATTCATAACTTGAAAACTTGCATGGCCTTAGTTCAATTTCATAATAATATATATTTTCATAAAACATAGGAACTAGGCATGCACTTGCTTGAAATTCATGAAATCAAGCTATCATTTTCCCCAATTTGCTTAAATCAATTCATGCATGTAGGATTTACCATAATTGACCTTCAACTATTGAAATAGGAACTCATATGTAAAAGCCTATGCAAAATCGTGCAATTTAATGAAATTTTGATAATAAAATCATGAGAAGGTAACTTATAGCAAAACCCATAAGAATTGGGTAAAAACCCTAATTTAAAAGTTCATGAAATCACAATTTGAAATTTGGGGTTTTGGGCACAAGGGTGAAAGGAACCCATTGTTGAATAACCATATACCTTGATTGGAGTTAACCCACTTGAAATTGAAAAGATTAGGAAACTTGGACTTGGAGCTTGAGAGAGTTCTTTTCCTTTTTGGGAGATGAATGAGGTAATGAGAAGGGACTTAGGCTAGTGAGGGTGAAAACCCTTCTAGAAATAGTCAAAATGACATCATTTAGGAGGTAAAAGGATGGGTAATGACTAAAATACCCCTGGACCATAATTAGGAAGAAGCTAGAAAAAGTTGACTTTCAAGAACCACAGATGGGTTCCACGGGTCGTAGACCCAAGTCATCGTTCCTGGGTGATGACAGACCTCAGACCTGAGTTCTACGAGTCTACTTTACGGTCCGTAGAAACAACTATGGTCCGTAGAGTGAACTCGTGGTCTCAGACCAGAGATTGGTTCCTGCAAAACCTAAATCACGGTTCCACTCCACGAGTCATGGTTCTAACCACGGTCTGTGGTTTGGACCCGTCATCCCTGGGAACATGAATTTTTCAGAGTTTTCAAACTTAGATAGTTGGTTCAATTTTTGGGGTGTTACATGAGCTTAGGGAATTGAAAGCACAGTTGAAAGACCTTCTAGATAAGGGCTTCATCAGACCCAGCATCTCTCCATGGGGTGCTCCAGTTCTCTTCGTGTGTAAGAAAGATAGTTCTCTCAGGATGTGCATTGACTACTGTCAGTTGAACAAAGTCACAATCAAGAATAAATATCCCATCCCCAGGATTGATGACTTGTTCGACTAGCTTCAGGGTGCTAGTTGTTTTTCTAAGATAGACCTCAGATCCGGCTATCATCAGCTCATAGTCAGAGATAGTGATATCCCAAATACAGCCTTCAGGACTCGGTATGGTCACTATGAATTTGTAGTTATGTCTTTTGGACTAACCAATCCTCCTGCAGCTTTCATGGACTTAATGAACAAGGTGTTCAAATAATATTTGGACTTGCTCGTTATTGTCTTTATTGATGATACCCTCATTTATTCTCGGAATGAGAAAGATCATGCGACTCATCTAAGAGTTGTTCTGCAAACTCTCAAAGATCATCAGCTATTCTCTAAGTTCAACCAATGTGAATTTTGGTTACAGTTTGTCGCTTTCCTTGGTCATGTGGTATCCAGCGAAGGAATCCGAGTGGATTCTTAGAAAATTGAGGCAGTAAAGCACTGTCCCAGACCCACCTCTTCGACTGATATCAGAAAATTCTTGGGTTTGGCCGGTTACTATAGGAGGTTTGTTGAAGGATTTTCATCCATAGCTACCCCATTGACCAAGTTGACTCAGAAAAAGGTCAAGTTTCAGTGGTCAGATGAGTGTGAGAAAAGCTTCTTAGAACCGAAGACCAGGTTAACTACAGTTCCTGTTTTGACTCTACCAGAGGGTTCAGATGGCTATGTGGTTTATTGTGATGTATCTAGGTTCGGCCTAGGTTGCATCTTGATGCAATAGGGTATGGTCATAGCTTATGCTTCCAGACAGCTTAAGGTCAATGAGAAGAACTACTCGACTCATGACCTCGAGCTTGCAGATGTTGTGTTTGCCCTAAAGATTTGCAGATACTACTTGTATGGTGTTCATGTTGATGTGTTCACAGATCATAAGAGCCTCCAGTATATGTTCACCCAGAAAAAGTTGAATCTTCGTCAGAGGAGATGGATTAAGTTCCTCAAAGACTATGATATGAATGTGCTCTACCATCCGGGTAAGGCTAATATAGTGGCTGATTCCCTCGGCAGACTTTCCATGAGTAGTGTGTCACATGTTGAGGAAGAGAGGAAAGAATTAGCCAGGGATGTTCATAGGCTTGCTCGCTTAGGAGTTTGCCTTATGAACACGACAGATAGTGGTGTCATAGTCCAGAATGGGTCAGAATCATCATTGGTAGCGGAGGTTAAAGAGAAACAGGACAGTGATCCCATATTACTTCAGTTGAAAGGTGCAATTCATCAGCAGAGAGTAGAGGTTTTCTCCCAAGGGAGAGATGGTGTGCTTCGCTACCAGGGCCATTTATCTGTTCCTAATGTGGGTGAGTTGAGGCAGCAGATCCTTACAGAAGCCCATAATTTATGATATTCCATTCATCCGAGTTCCAATAAGATGTATCATGATTTACGGGAAGTCTATTAGTGGAACGGCATGAAGAGGGACATCGCAGATTTTTTTGGCTGAGTGTCCTAATTGTCAGCAGGTTAAAGTAGAACATCAGAAACCAGGAGGTGTGACTCAGGAGATTAGCATTCATACTTGGAAGTGGGAAGTGGTCAACATGGATTTCATTATGGGTTTACCTCGTACTTTCAGACAGCATGACTCCATTAGGGTGATAGTGGACAGAGTCACTAAGTCAGCTCATTTCTTGGTTGTCAAGAATACAGATTCAGCGGAGGACTATGTCAGACTCTACATCAGCAAGATAGTCAGGTTACATGGGGTCCCCTTGTCTATCATCTCAGATAGAGGTCCTCAGTTTACCTCTCATTTCTGGAGATCATTTCAGAAGGGTTTTGGTACTCAGGTGAATCTCAGTACAGCATTTCATCCGCAGACTGATGGTCAGGAAGAGCGTACCATTAAGACCTTAGAGGACATGTTGAGAGCTTGCGTGATCGATTTCAAGGGTATTTGGGATGATCACCTACCCCTCATAGAGTTCGCCTATAATAACAGTTTCTACTCCAGTATTCAGATGGCCCCATATGAGGCACTCTATGGGCGTAGATGCAGGTCTCTGGTTGGTTGGTTCAAAGTAGGTGAAGAAGACTTGATTGGGCTAGATTCAGTTCACAAGGCTATGGATAAAGTTCAGCTCATTAGAAATAGACTAAAAATAGCTCAAAGTCATCAGAAGACCTACGCAGATGTGAGGAGAAGGGACTTAGTGTTTGAAATTGATGATTGGGTCTTCCTGAAGGTGTCACCCATGAAGAGGGTGATGAGATTTGGAAAGAAGGGGAAGATCAATCCCAGTTATGTAGGCCCTTACAGAATCCTGAAAAAGGTTGATAACGTGGCTTATGAGTTAGAGTTTCCAGTAGAATTAGCAGCGGTTTATCCATTCTTTCACATTTCCTTGTTGAAGAAGTGTGTGGGTGATCCGGCATTGATAGTACTTTTAGAGAGTGTGGCTGTGAAGGATAGCCTTACTTATGAGGAGGTCCCAGTTGAGATTCTTGACCATCAGGTTCGTAGGTTGAGAAATAAGGAAGTTGCTTCAATGAAGGTCTTATGGAGGAATCAATCCGTAGAGGGAGCTACTTGGGAAGCAGAAGCAGCCATGATGGCCAAGTATCCTCACCTCTTTCCTTCCGATTTAGCTTCGACTTGAGGTAATAGTTCCTCTTCAGTATCTCAATTTACTCTTGTGTAATTTAGTCTCAGTACCTTGTTCCATCAGTTATCCTTGCATTTCAGCATATTTGCATGTTCATGGAACTTAGTTCCGGTAGATATTAGTTTCTACTACTAAGTTGGTAGGGATTGCAGCTCCTTCCCTCCAAACTCAGCTTGTTTAGTCTTCATTCGAGGATGAATGATCCCAAGGGGGAGATATTTGTAACACCCCAGAACTTTCAAGACCAGACTTAGCTCAGAAAATCAGAAGAAAATAATTTTTCCAACTGTCAGCTGGAATCACAAGTTGGATCCACGACCCGTGGAAGTTTCCACGAGTTGTATACTGGACCCGTGGAATTAAATCAGAAGCTTCAATATTTCCTCTAAGAACTACGATTGGGTTCTATGGCCCGTGGGAGGATCCACGAGTCATGAACCTAAGTTGTGGAACCAATATCTAGTAGCCCAGTATTAAGTCCCCAGGATTCACGAGTGGTATCCACGACCCGTGGAAGTTTCCACGAGTCGTGAACCCAACTCATGGAACCCATCTTCTAAGACCCACAGATTTTAGCCCAAAAACCACGAGTGGGATCTATGACCCGTGGAACCTTCCATGAATCATGAACCCAACTCATGGAATCCATTCCAGTAGCCCAATTTTCAGGACTAGGAACCACGACAGGGTTCCACGAGCCGTAGAACCCATTCGCGGAACCTGAGTCGCAAATTTTAGCAGTTTTTCTTTAAATTTTCCAAGGGCATTGCAGACTTTTTCCACCTCTTTTAATGCCTAAGGTACGACATTTTGACTACCCTAAGCCTAGTTTATTAGTCAAAAACTACCTAACACATCTATTATCCTAAAATCATCAGACTTAGAAAGAAAAGAAACAAAAGAGGCGACAGTTTTCTCTCAAGAACAAGCAGAGGTCTTCTTCAAGTTCAGCCCCAAAATCCAAAGGATTTCTCCATAGTTTCTTCCCCAGGTATGTGGGATTTCACTAGTGGGTTCCTTTCACCCATTAGGTCCCTAGAATTCAGTCAGTTTCTTCAGTTTCTCCATGCTATATTCAGACCTAGGGTTCGTAAATCTTAGGGATTCATTGTAATTTAGCTGCTATAGTTTTCATGGTATTAATTACATGTTTCTTGGAGAATTAGTATAGTTTCATGTATAGAACTCAGAAACCCTAGATTATGTCAATTTTAGTATTTCATAAATTATGATTGCTAGGCAGCTTAGACAGACAATCATGCTTTAGAATTCAAATTCCATATCTTTCAGTATTTGTATGTTGCATTCTCAGACGATTATCAGTATTTGAGTTATCCAACATCTCAGCTTGCATTTTTATTTCTTATATTTAGTTGGGAGTAGACTTAGTACCAAATGGACGAGGGGATGAAGGCTTAGCTGTCATATTAGGCTGACACCTTTAGTAGTAGTCCCCAAGTCCCAGAACTACGGCGCCACCGTAGGTCAGAAAGGGGTCAGCTGTCAGATTAGGCTGGTCACTTTGTCCATTGTGGACATCAGTTTAGTGGATCCATGTCAGACTTATTTGTACCCTTGGCAAGGTATGAACACCCTTCCATCCAGGTTACAGGTTGGCCCCATAGTTAGCTCAGCTTGGGGTATGTCGGTTAATAGTATCTCCCATAGTCAGATTCATATTGCATTGACCATGTACTTAATATCTCTTTCAGTATTCAGTTCAGCATATTATATGCATGTTAGTACTTGGTCATTGTATCCAGCTTAGTTTTCAGTTTATGCTTCAGTAAATATATATTTCCATGTTCAGTTATTATGTTGTTCAGCTTAGCCCATAACCCGCATGCTCAGTACATTCAAAGTACTGACGCATACTTTTGTGCTACATCATTTTATGATGTAGGTTCAGGTTCTCAGCATCCAGACCGCACTTAGTTTGACTTCCAGTCCGTACTCAACAGCTTCATTGGTAACTCCTCATAGTTTGAGGACGATAGACATGCTTTACTTTTAAATCATTACTTTTCAATTTCAGATTATTAGAGTTAGATGGGGGCATGTCCCAGCAACTCGTATCAGTTAGAGGTTTTCAGACATAGACTAGATTCATCTGGAGTTGTTAGTGTTGTTTTCAGTCATCACTATACTCTTTATAAATTTTATATTAAGACATGTTTTGGGCTTTTCCTACTTCAAATATTAAATTGTTTTTACGCTTCCGTACAGTATATGCTTTTAACTTTAAATTGTATAGATATGACATGCCATGGGTTAGCTTTGGGTCATTGGTGACACTGAGCACCATGTTGCATCTATGAGGTAGCCTCGGGGTGTGACAAAAATGGGAGAAAGGGTTGAAGGTGGCGGATATTAAAGGGAAAAGAAGAAGAAAATTTTGTCGGGTTGGTCAATGGGTAGGTCAATTAAAAATTCAAAACTTACCTTAGTGCACCACGATGTGCGATTCGTACAAGCCTTTGTTCAGATCGCATGACGCTTCGCACCAGCTGGAAATTTGCCCAAACTTTGCTCAGGATTTTGTTTTGTCATGTGATGAAGGTGTGATGCACACTTGGCATATGCAAACTGCACAGCCCAGCGCATGTCTCCTCCCATTTCAATTTTTCTTCCTAGCCTTCTGTTTTGGGATGCGTTGGGCCATGCGAAGCACACAATAGCTTGTGCAAATTGCATGGTCCTCCGCAAGTCCCTTTTTCCCCTATTTTTCCACTTGTTTATTTTTCTTCTCCATGCATTCCTAAAACAAAGTAAAAACAACAACAGATAACCAAAAACAAAGTAAAAACACTTGGGTTGCCTCCCAAGAAGCGCTTTATTTTACGTCGCGTCTCGACAATAGTACCTCAAACCTTATTGTTGTCGGATAGCATGCCAATCCAGTTGGCGTGTCCCTACCCCAAGAAGGGGAATTATTCCTTCAACATCCTCAAAACATCATCATGTTGCTAACTTGGCAACTCTTCAAACTTGGGCGTCTTACCCATTTCACACTCCTCAAGGGCATGATCAAGCTTGCCTTTAACATCAATCACCGAGATCACCCAAAATTCATCTAGAGGCTTTGTGGGTTGGCATACATTGAATGTCACTACCTCGCTTCCAACTCAAAATTTAAGTTCACCGAGTTCAACATCCATAAGTACTCTCTCCGTAGCAATGGTCACCCCAAGATGATGGGCACCTCAACATCTACTTCACAATCCAAGATCATGAAGTCCGCTTGGAGAATAAACTTGTCGACCTTCACCAATACGTCAAAAAGGATCCCTACCAGGCGCTTAATGGACCGATTAGCCATGAGTAGATGCATGGATGTAGGTTTGGGCATACCCAATCCTAACTTCTTGAAGATCACTAGGGGCATCAAATTGATGCTTGCCCCTAAGTCACACAAGGCCTTATGGAACACAAATAACCCAATAGTACACGGTATGGTGAATGCACCCGGGTCATCCCGGTTTGTAGCGACATTACTCGTCATCACAGTGTTACAACTGTGTGACATCTTAACGGTGCCCACATCATGCATCTACTTCTTCTTGAGCAACTCTTTCATGAACTTGGTATACCCCAGCATTTGCATTAAGGCTTCAACCAAAGGGATGTTTATCAAAAGCTTGCTGAATATGTCGACAAACTTATTGATATTGTGCTCTTCTTTCTTCTTATTTAGCCTTTGAAGGTATAGAGGAGGTCCCTGGGGTAGTATGTTCTACACACTTTGCGCAATAAGAGGGTCCTCCTCAATATCAATGGCCACTTACGGAGAAGATTCAGCCTTCTCCCTCTAATCATCAACTTCAACATTCACCGAAATATTGGGTGCAATAAGCTTCACCTCAATTTCTGGTTCTACAACATCTTTGTCATGTGCAGCCTCTTCTTATTTGTCACACGGCTCCACAACGGGTTCAACACTAGGCTTCTTCACTACAACAGCTGGCTTCTCCACAACACCACTCGTTCTTCCACTTCTAGTAATAATAGCCATAACATGAGCATCGTTTTCAGGATTGGTTGTGGTGCCACTAGGGAGTGTTCCATTCATTGTTGGGTTTATTTGAGAGGATAGATTGTTCATTTGAGCCTCAAGATGCTTGACTAAGGCTGAATGAGAGCTCATGGTTTAATGAAGTGTTGAAACTTCGCTTTTAATCTTACTGACCCCGATATTTATTGTTTCTACCTTCTTCAACACCAAGGAAAACATGTCCTCAATCTTTGAATGACCGGGATTACTTGTGATGGGTTGATATAAAGAATCTGACTTATTTGAAGGTATGTAAGTATTTGAGCTCCAGTGATTGTATCTATCACTTTCTTTGTCACGATCTCTCTAACTTCCATCTTGTTCCTAATCCTTAATCCAACCTTGATTCTAATCCCTCGGGCGATAATACTCGGGATGAGAACCCATTGTTACATAGCAAATTTTACCATCCACGATATTCATTAGCTCATCATCACTAGCCTTGATCTCTGGTGTACTCACAGCATTCACGGTTTTAGCACCACCTACCCCCATTATATGGTTGGCTAGCAAGTCTATTTGCATCATCATTTTTGCCATGGTCTCATCCCACTCTTCATCCTTTCTCCGCATCTCATTTGTTAAGATGGATGTGGTCACTCCCGAGGTAGGAACATCCGCCTCCCTTGTGTGCCAAACTTGGTTAGCCTTGTTCATTCTCTCTAGAAGAGCCGAGGCAAGAGAAAATTATAGATCCATGAAGGTACCACCTCCAAGATTGTTGTCCACAGACTTATTCATCGAGTTCAAGGCTCTATAAAAGCTTTGTAGAAGAACGTTGTTCGGCAACCCATGGTTGGGACACAACACAAGTTTCTTCTTAAATCTCAACCATGCCTCATGCAAAGGCTCCTCGTGAAGTTGGCGGAAGTTGGTAATTTCATACCTCATCTGCATCATTCATGATGGAGGGAAAAATCTAGTAGTGAAAGAATCTACAAACTCAGCCTAAGTGGTGATTGACCCATCACACAATTCCTCTAACCAACTCGTGGCTTCCCCCATTAGAGAGAAGGGGAATCGGCAAAGTCACATAGATTCTTGGGGTATGTTTTGGAAGATGAAAGGTTGGCATATCTCTAAAAAGTTGCGGATGTGCATATTTGCATCTTCCTGAGCTGCTCCTCCAAACATCCCCTTCATTTGTATAAGATGGAGCATTGTGCTAGTGATGTGGAACACCACATTTTCAACCGTGGGGGGTAGGTGGATTGCACCTACTCCCACTTGAGGTACGGGTTCATTGGCTGCATCCATGAACCCGTCGAGGCTTCCATTGAAAATTTTGTTATCGCCCACTTCGCTCATAGGATGCCTGTGCAATGGAGAAAAAAAGAAAACCAAATAAAAAGAACAAACACTCTACAAAGTGATTTCAATTCATAATTAAAATAGATAATCATTAACTAATCCCCGGTAATGGCGCCCTTTTGATAATGCTCAAAAGTACTCTACAAGATGGAGGTATCAGCGATTGTTAAGCAAAACAAAACTTGTATTACCCGATGGGAGTCAGGGTCGATCCCACAAGGAATGGCTGACAAGCTAGGGAGATTGTAAGAAAAGATCTCACAACGAGAGTGTTTTGTTCGAACAACAAGTAATGTAAAAAGAGGGAATTGGGAGATCTGTCACAATTTGCAATTTAAAGCAAGACAATAAAATAAAAGAATATGTAAATAAGGAGAGAGGATGACTAGGGATGTTTTTCAAATTGGACTCGAATACGGGTTAGGGTGCTTGCTCATTCATATAAATTCTCGCTAAATGATATGGAAAGCATTGGTTTTAGGCATTCTTGTTAATCTTTGATCAAACAATCATATATCCAATGGTTTTTATTCAAAAGCCATTGTTTAGGAAATAACCAACCAACATATGCTTGAGGAGGTCACACTATTTCTAGCTTAGACCCTTAAATGGGTGTTTCCAGTGAATTGAGCTATTTCTAGTCTCAATCTAAGAGGAATCCCAAGTACCCACTAGCAATTTCACGTCCAAAATTGTAAACTCCTTTCTCAATCAAGAGCACAACAAATCAAAGTAAATCAATATTTGCAACCATCAATTTTAGAGTTAAAATATGGTGAAATCACTAGACCCGTGTCATATTAGTAATTGTAAACACAAATTAGCAACATTCATACCCATTTATCAAGCATCCATTATCAACACATCTCTAGACAAGAGATTTAGATACTCATGCTAAAGGAATAAAGAACAATACCAAATGGGTAAGTCAAATTCCCTTTCATTCAAGCTAAATGTTCAATATCCAAGCTCAGGTTTTACAAAAATTGTGATTCCAAGAGTTAGGAAGAAGGAATTAGAGTGAAACCCTCTTTTTCTTTCTTGGAGAGAAAACTTGCTCACTACTCAAAGCTATTCAAAAACTATTTCAAAAACTATGCCTGAAATGGGTTTTAGAATGTTCCCGAAACGTCACACCAAATTGGACAAAAAGTCCCTTCGAGAGTTATGTGGAGCGACATGCGGTTTGCACATCTTGATGTGCATGTCGCATAGCTCTATTTAGTGGACCAGATACTTGACTTGATTTGAGAGCTCCATGCAAAGTGGGGTGCGATTCGCACCAGGCAATGTGCGCGTCGCACAACGGCCACACCCCTTAACATATTCTTTATCTAACTCTGAGCTTCATGCAGTGGGAGGTGCAGACCACACCAATGATTGCGCATGTTGCACGAGGTCCACGCCCTTCGGCAGAATCTTCATCTTGTTTGATCACTTCACACTTCAATTCCTGTTAGGATCTTTTTGGGTCCATTTCTTTGTTTTCTATCTTTGATCACAAATACCTGCATATACATCAATAAAGGCCATAAGAACCTCTAAATCTCATCAAAACATAGTAATAATTCATGGTTAAAGGCTCAATAAGTTTGTATATTACCGACTTATCATATGCTGATATCCAATATCCAAGCTCAATTTGTACAATAATGGTGGATTCACAAGGTAGAAAAAGAGAAATAGCAAGTACACCTCTATCTTCCTTGGGAACCTCCCACTATGGAAAACTATTGAATAATGTGTAAAAACTATTCAAAACTTCTGAGTACAATGCCCAAATTGGGTTTTATTAGGTTCCCAAATCATCACATAAAAGTTGACAAAAATGCCCTTCAAGAGACGTGCAACGCGATGTGCAATGCGACGTGCGGTCGCACCATGCATTATGCGTGTCTCACGGCTCCTGTAACACCCTAAAAATCCTAAGCTAATACCTGAACTTTTTTCCATGATTGTAATGATCATTTCCTTAGTGTGGTGAGTGCTTTTGATGCAAATCATGTTCATAAGAAACTCCTATCATAAAGTTAAATTGCAAGCACCTCACCCAAGTAAGTTTACATGTAAGACTAAATTAGGGTCAACTTCAATCGATTATTCCTCCTAAAATATAAAGAGTTAAGTGGCCTAGTACCCACCAAATTAAGGATTTTTGAGTCTTCTTTTCAATGCCACTGTCCGCGCATTAATCTGAGTCCGGAGTAAAAGGTTATGGGCAATTTACTATAGCACTGTCAATGACTACGGACAGGGATGACGAACTGTGGTTCTGAACCACAGTCCGTACTGTGACTCGTGATTTCTGACCTGAACCTTAAAATTTTGCATCTTCAAAACCACTGGTTGGTTCACGACCCGTAGACCAAAACCACGGTCAGTAGAGTGACCCGTGGTTTGTCAAAATTCAGTTTTCTACCCAGTTTCCACGAATGACTTGATGGGTCATTGTTTTGAATGATGGTCCATCCTGTAAAACGTGAAATCACCTTCAGAGAGGTACCAAGTCCTCTAAATTCCACGAGTGGGTTGATGACTTGTCAACCTATTCCACGACCTATTCTTCCACTTGTAATCCCTGAGGATCAGAGAATCCTCATATCCTAAAGTCAGAACCACGAGTCACAGGATGATCTGTCGTACTGAACCATGGACCGTAGAGTGACTCGTGGTGTTGAGTTCCAGTAGACCCCTAGAAGTGGCATTTGAAACCACGGATCAATTGATGGCTCGTCCTTTAGGATGACGGACCGTGGACTGACTCGTGGTCTCTGAAGCCGACTTTTTCTAGGTTTTTCCAAGTTTTAGTTCATGGGTATTTTTGTAATTTCCAACTCTTTTAACTCCTATACTAAGTCGTTTTAAGCCTATTTATGAGGGTTTTATTCCCACTTGACCCAAATTCTCTCCCATTCTTTCAATCAACTTCCAAAAGAAGAAAAATAGTTTCATCTTCTCAAGCTTCAAGTTAGGGTTTCAAGCTCCAAGTTCAAGCCTCCTCTTCTTTTAAATTTTAAGTGGGTTAGATTCAATCAAGGTATGTGGGTATTTAACAATGGGTTCCTTTCACCCTTGTTCCCAAAATCCCAAATTCCTATTTTAAATTTCATAAACTTTCAAATTAGGTTTCTTACCCAATTCTTATAGGTTTTGCTATAAAATGCCTTCTCTAGATTTTATTATGAAATTGCTAATAAATTGCATGATTTTGCATGGGTTTTTATATATGAACTTCTATTTTGATTTGAAGGCTAATTATGGTAAATCCTACATGCATGGTCTGATTTAAGAAAAATTGGGAAATTGATAACATGTATTCTCATGAATTTTTCAAGCAAGTGCATGCCTAGTTCCTATGTTCTATGAAAATCTATGTTATTATGAAATTGAACTAGTGCCATGCAAATTTTTAAGTTATGAATTATTATGCAAGACAAGACACCCGATGTACCATCAATGCTCTTGAATCATTTTCTAAAACCAAGGTTCATGAGTAGTATGAAGATCCGAGGTATGAACATGTTTGTGAACAAGTTTTGAAATCTAGATATGTCACATGTATGTGATCCTCATGCTATATATATATATGTTTTTGGAGTAGTATTTAGCATCGAGTTGGACCGGGTGAGGGTACCCTTAGTCCCAGAACTACGTGCCACCGTAGGTGCCCTCTATGGCTTATGACAGGATCCTGGTATAACATGGTTCTAACTTTGGCCGGTTAGGACAGCCTTTTTCAGTATGGGTGCATGACACTGGACTCCATGTAGCTCAGCATGGTTTAATTTTGATTAAGAGAAACTCCTGCATGTTTATTTTCAAGCTAATAAGTTATATGATACTCTACTTTGAATCCTGACTTTATTTCATGTTTTATGCCTTATATCTTGATATTTTCTTATGATATCTCTCTACATACACGAACTCATTTCAAGCATGTTTTAAGTATGTTTCATCATGATTATGCATATCTCACATACTCAGTATATTTCATAGTATTGATCGCATACTTCTTTGTGCTGCATCCTATTATGATGTAGATTCTGTAGCCCGCTCCCTAGTTCGTGGCTAGTAGATCAGCAGCACATCCAGTCAGCTTGGTGAGTCCTCCTCCTTCGAGGACTTGAAGTTTAGTTTCATTTCAGTATTTAGATTGTGTATTTAGTATTTCAATAGTTAGAGTTAGCTGGGGGCTTGTCCCAGCAACTCGCCAGTAGTAGAGGCTTTCAGACATAGAGTCAGACATTCAGCTGTATTCAGATTTTCATCCTTAGACTTTTATATATAAATAGGTTGAGTTGTTCATTACATTAGTTAAGCTTCCGTTATTATGTTTTGTTTCAGTTTTTAAGTCATGCTAATGCCAGAGAGTTATCTAGAGATCACTTGTAATCTTGGGTACCATGTAACATCCAGGGGGTAGGCTCGAGGCGTGACAAAATTTGTATTAGAGCATCAGGTTCAAGAGTCTTAGGGTGTCTGAAAGCCGCATCAAGTAGAGTCTCTTTCATGGGTGTGAAGCGCACCACACTTATGAGAGGGAGGCTATGAGGTGTTTTAGGAAAAACTTCACTTCTTCATGTTTACTATCGTGTGATAGAGTTTGACTCTACTTACCCTTCTAATTCATTCCTTAGGCATTTCAGATAATGTCTCCTCACAAAAAACCTACGAGGAATGCTAATCCAACCACTCCAGGTCATGAGGTTATAAATGCAGAATTTCGCGAATCCATTTGTATATTGGCTCAAGCTATGACAGCTCAGTTGAATGAGAAAGAGAAACTAAAGGAGAGGAAGAGAAAGAACAAGAAGACCAAATATGGAACCAATTGTCTTCTCAGCAGAGGTCATCCAGACCAACCCCATATTCAGTTAGCACACCTACCCTCGATTCTCAGTCTTGTCACTATAGGGCTCTGAAGACCTTGAGGTACCCTAGTTGTAGTAGATGCAGTAAGTTTTATCTAGGTGAGTGCCTTTATGGCAAAGAAGGGTGTTTGAGGTGTAGTCAGTTAGGTCATAGGATCAGGGATTGCCCCTCAGCTAAGCGGAACAATTGTGGTGTTCAGCTCCAAAATCGATTCCCTTTATTTCCTAGTCAGCCGAGTCAGAGTATTCCTCCAGAAGTTGAATCAGGTACGTCACTAGATTTTCTTCCTTTATGTACCCATAGCCTCCGGACCCCTATTCTTGTTTGGTTGTGAGTTGTCTTAACCTAGAACAGAGTGGGGATATGAGGGTTAAGGCCTAGACTTTTAGGTTTAGGAGGGTATTAGAATATAGAAGAAAGTGGGTATTTGTGCTAGATTCTGGAGTAGTGTATGTTCTATTAGGGTAACATGATCATAGTTCCTTTGAGAGGTTAGTGAGAGGTCCATAGACTTAGGAGGGTAGCATGAACCTAAGGGGGAGATGGTGGAATGTAGAATCGGTCAGATTTTGGAGGCTCAGTTAGCGATACTTGTGGGTGTTAGAACAAAGTCAAGAGGGGAGGCAGAAGCTTATTTCCATCCTAGCGTCCTAAGTGTACTTATGCCATTATGATACCTTTTGCATGCCTTGTGTGTCAGCGCCATGGTCCTATTTCAGATTCACGCTCATGATCAGATTCTAGAATGACAAATGATTGCTTCAGACAATGAGTTTACTCTTATCCTGCGATTCTATAAATCCTATCTTTATGCCCTGAGGGTTGGTGTCTATGTAAACTCATGTCTCTCAATATGCTCGGTTCTATTTTCTCAGTTCATTCTTCAGACATGCCTTAATGGTAAATCAAATCATGTTACGTTTTGTATATGGTCCGACCTAATTCTTAAAATGGCTCGCGCTTATGATTTCCTTGCTCTAAAGACCTTGGCCTTTGCCTTTTATAACGAGGGGTGGTGATCCCCACCATTCGTGCCTTACGTGCCTAGTATGTAAAATACTCATGCCTATTGCACTCAACTCCCCAAGCCTCACCTTGAGTGGCTTGATCACGCTAAGTGTAAGTCAAGATCAATCTGTAATCCTTCATTTGTGACACTCCTGCTCCAGCTCATTTCTTTCAATGATTCTGGTTTATGTTGTTATAAGCGTTAGGGGAGAAGGCCTTGTAGTAGCCTAGCTGGGAGGTAGTAGATTCATTTTCCTTATTTGTGTACTTGTTCCACCTTGATTTCTAGGTGTGGGTGAATTATGAGATAAGGATTATTCATGCGAAATATATAGATGAGGAATTTTAGTATGTCCCTCTGTAGAAGTTCTTGAATTTGCGACTCCTAGTTATGATAGGGATGAGGAGAGAAGTTTTAAATAGGGTAAGCTACGAAACCATAAGGTGACCATAGTTATAAACTTGAATATCATGAAGGGATACATGTGGATATTTGTTTTACGCAACTAGTGACCCTTTAGTTGGGAGCCCTAGGTTAGTTAGTTGTTGTGATAAGAGGGGATACTATCCTTAGAGGACGTTCTTGATGCAGGAGATCTGGTGGAGATAGGTTTGAACATGGAGAATCGGGTAGTTAGACTCATATCTTAGTACCTTTATGTATGTTGTTGAGGTTGTTAGTTGCAAATGGAAGGAGTGGTATTTAGAAGAGAAAAGTTTTCCCATATATATACTTCTCTCAGTTTGGTGTCCCTTTCGATTAACTGCAATTTCTAAAGTATGTTTGTTCTTTATGAGTTTTAGCTGAGTTCCTACTCTCATCCCAGACCAGTTATCGTATTGGATATCCATTTCTTGTCCTATTGGTTGTTCTTATATTCTCATCATGCATACGTGTCCCATGAATCCAGTTCAGTTTTTATTTCAATCAGAAGTCGGTTACCACGAGAGTACTTCAACTTTTACAACTCAGTTGAAGGAGCTACTTGGGAAGCAGAATCATCTATGAAGGCCAAGTACTCTCACCCTTCTCCTTTCGATCTGGTTTCAGCTTGAGGTAGTAGATCCATCCTTAGTATGTCCCTATGATTATATTCCAGCAGTTTCTCTCATGATCCAAGCATGTATTCATGTTTTCCGGAGTTAGTTCTTTTAGGTTTCGATAGGAGAAGTCAGTTTTCATGCTTATTATTCAATTTTCATGTATTGTTTTTGGTTGGGCTGTTTTCTCTCTAGAGTTCCATTGCTTAGTCTTCATTCGAGGACGAATGATCCCAAGAGGGAGATATTGTAACACCTCAAAAGTACTAAGCTAATATCCGAACCTTTTTCCATGAGTGTAATGATCATTTTCCTAGTGTGATGATTGTTTTGTATGTGAATCATGTTCATAAGAAACTCCTATCATCAAGTTAAGTTCCAAGCACCTCACCCAAGTAAGTTTTCATTTAAGACTAAATTAGGGTCAACTTCAATTGATCATTCCTCCTAAAATATAAAGATTTAGGTGGCATACTACCACCAAATTAAATATTTTTTAGTCTTCTTTCCAACGCCACTGACCGCGCATTAATCCAAGTTCGGAGTAAAAAGTTATGGGCAATTTACTGCAGCACTGTCAGTGACTACGGACAGGGATGACGAACCGTGGTTCTGAACCACGGTCCGTACTGTGACTCGTGATTTCTGACCTGAACCTTAAAATTTTCATCTTCAAAACCACTGGTTGGTTCACGACCCATAGACCAAAACCACGGTCAGTAAAGTGACCCATGGTTTGTCAAAATTCAGCTTTTCTACCCAGTTTCCACGAATGACTTGATGGGTCATCATTTTGAACAATGGTCCATCCTGTAACCCATGGAATCACCTTCAGAGAGGTAACAAGTCCTCTAAATTCCTTGAGTGGTTTGACGACTCTTCAACCTATTGCACGACCCATTCTTCCACTCGTAATCCCTAAGGATCAGAGAATCCTCATATCCTAAAGTTAGAACCACGAGTCGCAGGATGGTCCATCATCCTGAAACATGGACCGTAGAGTGACTCGTGGTGTTTAGTTCCAGTAGACCCCTAGAAGTGTCATTTGAAACCACGGATAAGTTGATGGCTCATCCTTTAGGATGATGGACCGTCGACTGACTCGTGGTCTCTGAAGCTGACTTTTTCCAGCTTTTTCCAAGTTTAAGCCCAGGGGTATTTCGTAATTTTCCACTCTTTTAACTCCTATACTAAGTGGTTTTAAGCCTATTTAGGAGTGTTTTTATTCCCACTTGGACTAAGTTCTCTCTCATTCTTTCAATCAACTTCCAAAAGTAGAAAAGGAGTTCCATCTTCTCAAGCTTCAAGTTAAGATTTCAAGCTCCAAGTTCAAGCCTCCTATTCTTTTCAATTTCAAGTGGGTTAGCTTCAATCAAGGTATGTGGGTATTTAACAATGGGTTCCTTTCACCCTTGTGCCCAAAACCCCAAATTTCTATTTTGAATTTCATGAACTTTCAAATTAGGGTTCTTACCCAATTCTTATGGGTTTTGCTATAAATTGCCTTATCAAGATTTTACTATGAAATTACTACTAATTAAATTGCATGAGTTTTTACATATGAACTCCTATTTTTATTTGAAGGTTAATTATGGTAAATCCTACAAGCATGGTTTGATTTAAGAAAAATTGGGAAATTGATAACATGTATTCTTATGAATTTTTTAAGCAAGTGAATGCCTAGTTCCTATGTTCTATGAAAATCTATGTTATTATGAAATTGAACTAGTGCCATGCAAATTTTTAAGTTATGAATTATTATGCAAGACAAGACACCCGATGTACCATCAATGCTAATGAATCATTTTCTAAAACCAAGGTTCATGAGTAGTATGAAGATCCGAGGTATGAACATGTTTATGAACAAGTTTTGAAATCTAGATATGTCACATGTATGTGATCCTCATGCTATATATATATGTTTTGGGAGTAGTATTTAGCACCGAGTTGGACCGGGTGAGAGTACCCTTAGTCCCAGAACTACGTGCCACCGTAGGTGCCCTCTATGGCTTATGATAGGATCCTGGTATAACATGGTTCTAACTTTGGCCGGTTAGGACAGCCTTTTTCAGTATGGGTGCATGACACTGGACTCCATGTAGCTCAGCATGGTTTAATTTCGATTAAGAGAAACTCCTGTATGTTTATTTTCAAGCTAATAAGTTATATGATACTCTACTTTGAATCCTGACTTTATTTCATGTTTTATGCCTTATATCTTGATATTTTCTTATGATATCTCTCTACATACACGAACTCATTTCAAGCATATTTTAAGTATGTTTTATCATGATTATGCATATCTCACATACTCAGTACATTTCATAGTATTGATCGCATACTTCTTTGTGTTGCATCCTATTATGATGTACATTCTGTAGCCCGCTCCCTAGTTTGTGGCTAGTAGATCAGCAGCACATCCACTCAGCTTGGTGAGTCCTCCTCCTTCGAGGACTTGGAGTTTAGTTTCATTTCAGTATTTAGATTGTGTATTCAGTAATTCAATAGTTAGAGTTAGATGGGGGCTTGTCCCTGCAACTCGCCAGTAGTAGAGGCTTTCAGACATAGAGTTAGACAATCAGCTGTATTTAGATTTTCATCCTTACACTTTTATAAATAGGTTGAGTTGTTCATTACTTTAGTTAAGCTTCCGTTATTTTGTTTTGTTCAGTTATTAAGTCATGCTAATGCCAGAGGGTTATCTTGAGATCACTTGTGATCTTGGGTCCCGTGTTACGTCCAGGGGGTAGGCTCGAGGCGTGATAAACTTTGTATTAGAGCATCAGGTTCAAGAGTCCTAGGGTGTCTGAAAGCCGCATCAACTAGAGTCTCTTTCATGGGTGTGAAGCGCGCCATACTTATGAGAGGGAGGTTACGAGGTGTTTTAGGAAAAACTTCACTTCTTCATGTTTACTATTGTGCGATAGAGTTTGACTCTACTTACCCTTCTAATCCATTCCTTACGCATTTCAGATAATGTCTCCGCGAAGAAACCTTATGAGGAATGCTAATCCAACCACTCCAGGTCATGAGGTTACAAATTTAGAATTTTGTAAAGCCATTTGTATTTTTGTTCAAGCCATGACATCTCAGTTGAATGAGAAAGAGAAACTAAAGAAGAGGAAGAGGAAGAACAAGAAGACCATAACATGGAACCAATCGTCTTCTCAGCAGAGGTCATTCAGACCAACCCCATCTTTAGTTAGCATACCTGCCCTCGATTCTCAGTCTTATTACTATAGGGCTCCAAAGACCTTAAGGTACCCTCGTTGTAGTAGATGCGGTAAGTTTCATCTTGGTGAGTGCCTTGCTGGCAAAGGAGGGTGTTTTGGGTGTAGTCAGTTAGGTCATAAGATCAGGGATTTCCCCTCAGCTAAGCGGAAAATCTGTGGTGTTCAGCTCAAAAACTGATTCTCTTCAATGTCTATCCAACCGGGTCAGAGTATTCCTCCAGAAGTTGAATTAGGTACGTCACTAGATTTTCTTCCTTTATGTACCCATAGCCCCTGGACCCCTATTCTTATATGGTTATGAGTTGTCTTGACCTAGAATAGAGTGGGGATAGGTGGGTTCTGGCCTAGACTTTTAGGTGTATAAGGGTCATAGACTATAGAAGGAAGTGGGTATTCGTGCTAGATTCTGGAGTAGTGTATGTCCTGTTAGGGTAAAATGATCATAGTTCCTTTGAGAGGTTGGTGAGAGGTCCATAGACTTAGGAGGGTAGCATGAACCTAAGAGGGAGATGGTAGAATGTAGAATCAGTCAAATTTTGGAGGCTCAGTTTGCGATTCTTGTGGGTGTTAGAACAAAGTCAAGAGGGGAGGCAGAAGCTTATTTCCATCCTAGCATCCTATGTGTACTTCTTCCATTATGATACCTTTTGCATGCCTTTTGTGTCAGCGCCATGGTCCTATTCAGATTCACGCTCATGTTAAGATTCTAGAATGACAAGTAATTGCTTCAGACAATGACTCTACTCTTATCCTGCAATTCTATAAATCCCAGCTTTATGCCCTGAGGGTTGGTGTCTATGTAAACTCATGTCTCTCAATATGCTCGGTTCTATTTGCTCAGTTCATTATTCAGACATGTCTTAATGGTAAATCAAATCATGTTACGTTATGTATATGCTCCGACCTAATTCTTAAAATGGTTCGCGCTTATGATTTCCTTGCTCTAAAGACCTTGACCTTTGACTTTAATAACGCGGGGTGGTGATCCCCACCATTCATGCCTTACATGACTAGTATGTAAAATACTCATGCCTATTGCGCTTAACTCCCCAAGCCTCACCTTGAGTGGCTTGATCACGCTACGTATAAGTCAAGATCAATCTGTAATCCTTTATTCGTGACACTCCTGCTCCCGCTCTTTTCTTTCAATGATTCTTATTTATGTTGTTATAAGTGTTAGGGGAGAAGGCCTTGTAGTAGCCTAGCTTGGAGGTAGCATATTCCTTTTCCTTGTTTGTGTACTTGTTCCACCTTGACTTCTAGGTGTGGATGAATTATCAGATAAGTATTATTCATGCAAAATAGATTGATGAGGAATTTTAGTATATCCTTCTGTAGAAGTTCTTGGATTTGCGACTCTTAGTTATGATATAGAAGAGGAGAGAAGTCTTAAATAGGTTAAGCTACAAAATCATAAGGTGACCATAGTTATAAACTTGAATATCGTGATGGCATACATGTGGATATTTGTTTTACGCAACTAGTGACCCTTTGGTTGGGAGCCCTAGGTTAGTTGGTTGTTGTGATAAGAGGGGATACTATCCTTAGAGGACGTTCTTGATGCAGGAGATTTTGTGGAGATAGGTTTGAACATGGAGAATCGGGTAGTTAGACTCAGACCTTAGTACCTTTATGTACTCTGTTGAGGTTGTTAGTTGCAAATGGTAGGAGAGGTATTTAGAAGAGAATAGTTTTCCCGTATATCTACTTCTCTCAATTTGGTGTCCCTTTTGGTTAACTTTGATTTCTAAAGTATGTTTGTTCTTTATGAGTTTTAGTTAAGTTCCTACTCTCATCCCAGACCAGTTATCATATTGGATATCCAGTTCCAGTCCTATTGGTTGTTCCTATATTCTCAGCATGCATACGTGTCTCATGAATCCAGCTCAGTTTTTATGTCAATCAGAAGTCGGTTACCACGATAGTACTTCAACTTTTACAACTCAGTTGAAGGAGCTACTTGGAAAGCAGAATCATCCATGAAGGCCAAGTACTCTCACCCTTCTCCTTACGATCCAGTTTCAGCTTGAGGTAGTAGATCCATCCTTAGTATGTCCCTCTGATTGAATTCCAACAGTTTATCTCATGATCCTAGCATGTATTCCTGTTTTTCAGAGTTAGTTATGTTAGGTTTCGAGAGGAGAAGTTTGTTTTCATGCTTATTCTTCAGTTTTCATGTTTTGTTTTTCGTTGGGCTGCTTTCTCTCTAGAGTTCCCTTGCTTAGTCTTCATTCGAGGATGAATGATCCTAAGGGGGAGATATTATAACACCCCAAAAATCCTAAGCTAATCTCCGAACCCTTTTCCATGAGTGTAATGATCATTTCCCTAGTGTGGTGAGTGTTTTAGATGCGAATCATGTTCATAAGAAACTCCTATCATCAAGTTAAGTTGCAAGCACCTCACCCAAGTATGTTTTCATGTAAGACTAAATTAGGGTCAACTTCAATCAATCATTCCTCCTAAAATATAAAGAGTTAGGTGGCCTAGTACCGACCAAATTAAAGATTTTTGAGTCTTCTTTCCAACGCCATTGACCGCACATTAATCTGAGTTCGGAGTAAAAATTTATGGAAATTTACTGCAGCACTGTCAATGACTATGGACAGGGATGACGAACCATGGTTCTGAACCACGGTCCGTACTGTGACTCATGATTTTTGACCTGAACCTTAAAATTTTCATCTTTAAAACCATTGGTTGGTTCACGACCTGTAGACCAAAACCACGGTCAGTAGAGTGACCCGTGGTTTGTCAAAATTTAGCTTTTCTACCCAGTTTCCAAGAATGACTTGATGGGTCATCGTTTTGAACAACGGCCTATCCTGTAACCCATGGAATCACTTTCAGAGAAGTACCAAGTCCTCTAAATTCCTGAGCGGGTTGACGACTCATCAACCTATTCCACGACCCATTCTTCCACTCGTAATCCCTGAGGATCAGAGGATCCTCATATCCTAAAGTCAGAACCACGAGTCACAGGATGGTCCGTCTTCCTGAACCATAGACCGTAGAGTGACTCGTGGTGTTGACTTCCAGTAGACCCCTAGAAGTGGCATTTGAAACCACGGATCAGTCGATGGCTCTTCCTTACTCGTGGTCTCTGAAGCCAACTTTTTCCAGCTTTTTGAAAGTTTAAGTCCAGGGGTTTTTTGTAATTTCCCATACTTTCAACTCCTATACTAAGTCATTTTAAGCCTATTTAGGAGGTTTTTTATTCCCACTTGGCCTAAGTTCTCTCCCATTCTTTCAATCAACTTCCAAAAGAAGAAAAGGAGTTCCATCTTCTCAATCTTCAAGTTAGGGTTTCAAGCTCTAAGTATCAAGCTCCAAGTTCAAGCCTCCTCCTCTTTTCAATTTCAAGTGGGTTAGCTTCAACCAAGGTATGTGGGTATTTAACAATGGGTTCCTTTCACCCTTGTGCCCAAAACCCCAAATTTCTATTTTGAATTTCATGAACTTTCAAATTAGGGTTCTTACCCAATTCTTATGGGTTTTGCTATAAATTGCCTTATCATGATTTTACTATGAAATTACTACTAATTAAATTGCATGAGTTTTTACATATGAACTCCTATTTTGATTTGAAGGTTAATTATGGTAAATCCTACAAGCATGGTTTGATTTAAGAAAAATTGGGAAATTGATAACATGTATTCTTATGAATTTTTTAAGCAAGTGAATGCCTAGTTCCTATGTTCTATGAAAATCTATGTTATTACGAAATTGAACTAGTGCCATGCAAATTTTTAAGTTATGAATTATTATGCAAGACAAGACACTCGATGTACCATCAATGCTGATGAATCATTTTCTAAAACCAAGGTTCATGAGTAGAATGAAGATCCGAGGTATGAACATGTTTATGAACAAGTTTTGAAATCTAGATATGTCACATGTATGTGATCCTCATGCTATATATATATATATGTTTTGGGAGTAGTATTTAGCACCGAGTTGGACCGGGTGAGAGTACCCTTAGTCCCAGAACTACGTGCCACCGTAGGTGCCCTCTATGGCTTATGACAGGATCCTGGTATAACATGGTTCTAACTTTGGCTGGTTAGGACAGCCTTTTTCAGTATGGGTGCATGACACTGGACTCTATGTAGCTCAGCATGGTTTAATTTCGATTAAGAGAAACTCATGCATGTTTATTTTCAAGCTAATAAGTTATATGATACTCTACTTTGAATCCTGACTTTATTTCATGTTTTATGCCTTATATCTTGATATTTTCTTATGATATCTCTCTACATACACGAACTCATTTCAAGCATGTTTTAAGTATGTTTTATCATGATTATGCATATCTCACATACTCAGTACATTTCATAGTATTGATCGCATACTTCTTTTTG
Organism: Jaltomata sinuosa; assembly: GCA_003996215.1. Lineage (NCBI taxonomy): Eukaryota > Viridiplantae > Streptophyta > Magnoliopsida > Solanales > Solanaceae > Jaltomata > Jaltomata sinuosa. The sequence goes on from QJPP01003531.1 coordinate 96,513, forward strand.
CTGCATCCTATTATGATGTAGATTCTGTAGCCCGCTCCCTAGTTCGTGGCTAGTAGATCAACAGCACATCCACTCAGCTTGGTGAGTCCTCCTCCTTCGAGGACTTGGAGTTTAGTTTCATTTCAGTATTTAGATTGTGTATTCAGTAATTCAATAGTTAGAGTTAGATGGGGGCTTGTCCCTGCAACTCGCCAGTAGTAGAGGCTTTCAGACATAGAGTTAGACAATCAGTTGTATTCAGATTTTCATCCTTACACTTTTATATATAAATAGGTTGAGTTGTTCATTACTTTAGTTAAGCTTCCGTTATTTTGTTTTGTTCAGTTTTTAAGTCATGCTAATGGCAGAGGGTTATCTTGAGATCACTTGTGATCTTGGGTCCCGTGTTACGTCCAGGGGGTAGGCTCGAGGCGTGACAAACTTTGTATTAGAGCATCAGGTTCAAGAGTCCTAGGGTGTCTGAAAGCCGCATCAACTAGAGTCTCTTTCATGGGTGTGAAGCGCGCCATAATTATGAGAGGGAGGTTACGAGGTGTTTTAGGAAAAACTTCACTTCTTCATGTTTACTATTGTGCGATAGAGTTTGACTCTACTTACCCTTCTAATCCATTCCTTACGCATTTCAGATAATGTCTCCGCGAAGAAACCTTATGAGGAATGCTAATCCAACCACTCCAGGTCATGAGGTTACGAATGCAGAATTTTGTAAAGCCATTTGTATGTAGCTCAAGCCATGACAGCTCAGTTGAATGAGAAAGAGAAACTAAAGGAGAGAAAGAGGAAGAACAAGAAGACCAGAGCATGGAACCAATCATCTTCTCTGCAGAGGTCATCCGGACCAACTCCATCTTCAGTTAGCACACATGCCCTCAATTCTCAGTCTTGTCATTATAGGGCTCAGAAGACCTTGAGGTACCCTCGTTATTTTGGTGTAGTCAGTTAGGTCATAGGATCAGGGATTTCCCCTCATCTAAGCGTAAAAACTATGGTGTTCACCTCCAAAACTGATTCCCTTCATTGCTTAGCCAGTCGGGTCAGAGTATTCCTCCAAAAGTTGAATCAGGTACATTACTAGATTTTCTTCCTTTATATACCCATAGCCCCCGGACCCCTGTTCTTGTTTGGTTGTGAGTTGTCTTGACCTAGAACAGAGTGTGCATAGGAGAGTTGAGGCTTAGACTTTTAGGTGTAGGAGGGTCTTAGACTATAGAAGGAAGTGGGTATTCGTGCTAGATTCTAGAGTAGTGTATGTCATGTTAGGGTAAAATGATCATAGTTTCTTTAAGAGGTTGGTGAGAGGTCCGTAGACTTAGGAGGGTAGCATGAACCTAAGGCGGAGATGGTGGAATGTAGAATCGGTCAGATTTTGGAGGCTCAGTTTGCGATACTTGTGGGTGTTAGAACAAAGTCAAGAGGGGAGGCAGAAGCTTATTTCCATCCTAGCGTCCTAAGTGTACTTCTGCCATTATGATACCTTTTGCATGCCTTGTTTGTCAGCGCCATAGTCCTATTTCAGATTCATGCTCATGTTCAGATTCTAGACTGACAAGTGATTGCTTCAGACAATGACTCTACTGTTATCCTGCGATTTTATAAATCCCAACTTTATGCCCTGAGGGTTAGTGTCTATGTAAACTCATGTCTCTCAATATGCTCGGTTCTATTTGCTCAGTTCATTATTCATACATGTCTTACTGGCAAATCAAATCATGTTACGTTATGTATATGCTCTGACCTGATTCTTGAAACTGTTCGTGATTATGATTTCCTTGCTCTAAAGACTTTTGACCTTTGCCTTTGATAACGAGAGGTTGTGATCCCCACCATTTGTGCTTTTACGTGCCCAGTATGTAAAATACTCTTACCTATTGTGCTTAACTCCCCAAGCCTCAGCTTGAGTCGCTTGATCACGCTAAGTGTAAATCAAGATCAATCTGTAATCCTTCATTAGTGATACTCCTGTTCCCGCTCTTTTCTTTCAATGATTCTGGTTTATGTTGTTATAAGCGTTAGGGGAGAAGGCCTTATAGTAGCCTAGCTTGGAGGTAGCAGATTCCTTTTCCTTGTTTGTGTACTTGTTCCACCTTGACTTCTAGGTGTGGGTGAATTATGAGACAAGGATTATTCATGCGAAATAGATAGATGAGGAATTTTAGTATATCCCTCTATAGAAGTTCTTGAATTTATGACTCCTAGATATGATAGGGAAGAGGAGAGAAGTCTTAAATAGGGTAAGCTACGAAACCATAAGGTGACCATAGTTATAAACTTGAATATCATGTTGGGATACTATCCTTAGAAGACGTTCTTAATGTAGGAGATCTGGTCGAGATAGGTTTGAACATGGAGAATCGGGTAGTTAGACTCAGACCTTAGTACCTTTATGTATGTTGTTGAGGTTGTTAGTTGCAAATGGTAGTAGTGGTATTTAGAAGAGAATAGTTTTCCCGTTTATCTACTTGTCTCAGTTTGGTGTTCCTTTCGGTTAACTGCAATTTCTAAAGTATGTTTTTTCTTTATGAGTTTTAGCTGAGTTCTTACTCTCATCCCAGACCAGTTATCATGTTGGATATCCAGTTCCTGTCTTATTGGCTGGTCTTATATTCTTAGCATACATATGTGTCTCATGAATCCAGCTCAGTTTTTATTTCAATCAGAAGATTGTTACCACGATAGTACTTCAACTTTTACAACTCAGTTGAAGGAGCTACTTGGGAAGCAGAATCATCCATGAAGGCCAAGTACCCTCACCCTTCTCCTTCCGATCCGGTTTCAGCTTTAGGTAGTATATCCATCCTTAGTATGTCCCTCTGATTTTATTCCAGCAGCTTCTCTCATGATCCTAGCATGTATTCATGTTTTCTGGAGTTAGTTCTGTTAGATTTTTAGAGGAGAAGTCATTTTTCATGCTTATTCTTCAGTTTTCATGTTTTGTTTTTGGTTGGGCTATTTTCTCTCTAGAGTTCCCTTTCTTAGTCTTCATTCGAGGATGAATGATCCCAAAAGGGAGATATTGTAACACCCCAAAAATCCTAAGATAATATCCGAACCTTTTTCCATGAGTGTAATGATCATTTCCGTAGTGTGGTGAGTGCTTTGTATGCGAATCATGTTCATAAGAAACTCCTATCATCAAGTTAAGTTGCAAGCACCTCACCTAAGTAAGTTTTTATGTAAGACTACATTAGGGTCAACTTCAATTGATCATTTCTAATAATATATAAAGAGTTAGGTGGCATAGTACTTACCAAATTAAAGTTTTTTGAGTCTTCTTTCCAACGCTACTGACCGCGCATTAATCCGAGTCCGGAGTAAAATATTATGGGTAATTTACTGCACCACTTTTAGTGATTACGGACAGGGATGACGAACCGTGGTTCTGAACCACGGTCTGTACTGTGACTCGTGATTTCTAACCTGAACCTTAAAATTTTCATCTTCAAAACCACTGGTTGGTTCACAACCCGTAGACCAAAACCATGGTCAATAGAGTGACCCGTGGTTTTTCAAAATTCAGCTTTTCTACCCAGTTTCCACGAATTATTTGACGGGTCATTGTTTTGAACGACGGCCATCCTGTAACCCGTGGAATCACCTTCAGATAGGTACCAAGTCCTCAAATTTCCATGAGTTGGTTGACGACTCATCAACCTATTCCATGACCCGTTCTTCCACTCGATATCCCTGAGGATCATAGGATCCTCATATCCTAAAGTCAGAACCACGAGTCACAAGATGGTCCATCATTCTGAACCATGGACCGTAGAGTGACTCGTGGTGTTGAATCCAGTAGAACCCTAGAAGTGGAATTTGAAACTACGGATCAGTTGATGGCTCGTCCTTTAGGATGACGGACCGTGGACTGACTCGTGGACACTGAGGCCGACTTTTTCCAGCTTTTTCCAAGTTTAAGTCCATGGGTATTTTGTAATTTTCCACTCTTTTAACTCCTATACTAAGTCGTTTTAAGCCTATTTAGGAGGGTTTTATTCCCACTTGGTCTAAGTTCTCTCCCATTCTTTCAATCAACTTCCAAAAGAAGAAAAGGAGTTCCATCTTCCCAAGCTTCAAGTTAGGGTTTCAAGCTCAAAGTTCAAGCCTCCTCTTCTTTTCAATTTCAAGTGTGTTAGCTTCAATCAAGGTATGTGGGTATTTAAAAATGGGTTCCTTTCACCCTTGTATCCAAATTCCTATTTTGAATTTCTTGAACTTTTAAATTAGGGTTCTTACCCAATTCCTATAGGCTTTGGTATAAATTTCCTTCTCATGATTTTATTATGAAATTACTACTAAATTGCATTATTTTGCATGGGTTTTTTTATATGAACTCCTATTTTGATTTGAAGGCTAATTATGGTAAATCCTACATGCATGGATTGATTTAAGAAAAAAAGGGAAATTGATAACATGTATTCTCATGAATTTTTCAAGCAAGTGCATGCCTAGTTCCTATGTTCTATGAAAATCTATGTTATTATGAAATTGAACTAGTGCCATGCAAATTTCTAAGTTATGAATTATTATACAAGACAAGACACCCGATGTACCATCAATGCTCATGAATCATTTTCTAAAACCAAGGTTCATGAGTAGTATGAAAATCCAGGGTATGAACATGTTTATGAACAAGTTTTGACATCTAGATATGTCACATGTATGTGATCCTCATGCTATATATATATGTTTTGGGAGTAGTATTTAGCACCGAGTTGGACCGGGTGAGGGTACCCTTAGTCCCAGAACTACGTGCCACCGTAGGTGCCCTCTATGGCTTATGACAGGATCCTGGTATAACATGGTTCTAACTTTGGCCGGTTAGGACAGCCTTTTTCAGTGTGGGTGCATGACACTAGACGCCATGAAGCTCAGCATGGTTTAATGTCGGTTAAGATAAACTTCCGCATGTTTATTTTCAAGTTAATAAGTTATATGACACTCTACTTTTAATCCTAACTTTATATCACGTTTTATGCCTTATATCTTGATATTTTCTTATGCTATCTCTCTACATACACGAACTCATTTCAAGCATGTTTTAAGTATGTTTTTATCATGATTATGCATATCTCACATACTCAGTACATTCTATAGTACTGACCGCATACTTCTTTGTGATGCATCCTATTATGATGTAGATTCTCTAGCTCTCTCCCCAATCTGTGGCTAGTAAATCAGCAGCACATCCAGTTATCTTGGTGAGTCCTCCTCCTTCGAGGACTTGGAGTTTAGTTCCATTTCAGTATTTAGATTGTTTATTCAGTATTTCAGTATTTAGAGTTAGCTGGGGGCTTGTCCCAGCAACTCACCAGTAGTAGAGGCTTTCAGACATAGAATCCGACATTTAGCTGTATTTAGATTTTCATCCTTTGACTTTTATTTATATAAACAGGTTGAGTTTCTCATTACTTCAGTTAAGCTTCTGTTATTATGTTTTGTTCAGTTTTTAAGTCATGCTAATGCCAGAGGGTTATCTTGAGATCACGTGTCATCTTGGGTCCCGTGTTACGTGATAAGTCGGTAATCTACCAACTTATTGAGACTATATCCATGAATTATTGCTATGTTTTGAATCGATTTAGTGGTTCTTATGGCCTTTATTGATGTCTACGTAGGTACTTTGGATAGAAGAGGAAAAACAAGGATATGGACCCAAAAAGAGCCAAAAAGGAGCTAAGTGTGAAGAGTTGTGAAGAGTTGTGAAAAGCTAGAGAATTTGCCAGTAGGTGCAGTGGTCGTGCGACACGCACAAGCCAAGGTGAATTTCGCACCTCCTCCGCATGAAGCTACAAAGATAAGTGAAGATTCTGCTAAGGAGTGCGGTCGCCATGCCACGCGCACATCCCGTTGTGCAAAATGCACCACCTTCACACAAAGCTTACCTATGCGGCTGAAGTCACTGGACAATCTGAAACAGGTGTGCGATGCGCACACTACGACATGTAAATCGCACGTCGCATCGCTAACCACCCGGAGGGCAATTCTGTCCTAAATTTATGTGACAATTTTGGAGCATATAAAAGGCAACTTTAGGTTTATTTTGTATATACAATTTTTAGCAGAAAATTTCAGATAGAGAACTTTGAGATATTTTTGGCTTGTAAACACTTTTCTCCGTCTTCATTAAGAGAGGGTTTATCCAATCTTTTGGTTAACAAATTGTGTACCTAATTTGACTCTAGAGCTTGAGAATCAACTACAATAGATGGGAATTTGATTTACCCAGCTGGTATATCTTCTCCCCCATTTATGAGTGGCTAATTTCTCTTGTCTAGGGGTGTATTGATGGTGGGTGCTTAGCAAATGGTTATGGGTGTTGCTAATTCGCTTTTATAATTGCTTATCTGATATGGGTCTAGTAATTTCACCATGTTTTAATTTAATAATTTGTGGTTGCAAACATGAATTTACCTTACTTGGCTATATAATTGCTTGAGAGAGAATTTTGTAGTTGTGGATGTGAAATTGCTAGTGGGTACTTGGGAATCCACTTAGATTGGAGGCTAGACATAGCTCCAATTGCGGAATCTTTCATTTAAGGGTCCGAGCTAGAAATAGGATAACCTCCCCAAGCAAATTTTGGTTGGTTATTTAGCACACCGAATGATGTTCTAACCAAAATCATCGGATATGTGGATGTTGATCGAGAGATAGCATTCCACACTTATGACCAATGCTACCCGTGTCAATAGGTGAGAATTTTAGTGAATTAGTGACTACCGTATCCTATAGCGAATGCCCCATAGGAAATGCACCCCTAGTCATCTAGTTCTTATTGGTACACCCATCTCAATTTTATAGTTTTTATTTGAATTCAGTTAGTAGTGACAACTTTCCCAATTCCCCCATTTTATTGTTTTGCTTTTGTTGAACAATTACTCTTTCTTTGAAATCGCTTCACACAATCTCTAATTAGTTAAATCAGGTCCCTTGGGTATGACCCCGACATCCGTTGGGTTTTATAAATGTGTTTTGACTACGCGATCGCCGTGACCTCCTAGTTGGAGAGCTACAATTTGAGCGTTCATCAAAAATGGTGTTGTTGCCGGGGACTGAAGTATTAGTTAGTTTTTTATTGTTGTTGTGAAGTCAACTTGAGAGTGCTTGTTTTCTTTTACTTTTTGTTATTTTTGAGTGTTGATTGAGCAGGCCGACTATGGAAGATTCCGAGGATAATGAGAGCATTGGCAGCTTCGACAATGCCAAAGTTGCTGAGCCAATAATGCAAGGAAGTGTAGGTGCAATCTGCCTACCCCCCACGGTGGGAAATGTTATCCTTCATGTGATAAGCACCATGCTCTATTTAATTCAAATGAAGGGACTATTTAGTGGAGCTTCCCATAAGGACGCCAACCGGCATATTCGGAACTTCGTGGAGATTTGCCAACCATACATGATCCAAAATATCTCCCAAGAGTCCATCCGATTGCGCCTATTCACTTTCTCTTTGATGGGGGAAGCCACGGCGTGGTTGGATGAATTACCGGATGAATCTATCATATCTTGGGCCGAGTTGGTTGAGGCATTTACCTTAAGATTCTTTCCTCCATCTCGAATGATGAAGTTAAGAGATGAGATTACCAACTTTAGGCAGCTCCCGGATGAGCCTCTTCATGAACTTTGGCTATGATTCAAAAAGAAGCTTCTATTATGCCCAAACCATGAGTTGTCAGACAATGTGTTGCTCCAAAGCTTCTACCGGTCATTGAACTCTATGAACAAATCGGTTGCTGATAATCTTGAAGGTGGCACCTTCATGGACCTTTAGTTTTACATTGCCTCGAAGTTATTAGAATGAATGACCAAGACCAATCAAGCTTGGCATACGAGAGAGGCAGAGGTGTCAACTTTGGGAACGCCCTCAGTCAGGGAGTTTACCTTCTCTTCAAGCTTGCATCATTGGGGACAATGTTCAGTTTCGGTTGGAGGGTGTTTTTATCGCCTTGTTCATAATAGTATAGAATTAAACTCTGAGGGTTTTCTTAATACTACGGTTCTTTCCCAAGGAGCAAAAGTTTTGATTATTTTCTTTTTCTTTTCTTTTATTTTTTTTGTGTGTCGAATCGGGTTGGTGTTTCCCTATGATAGATTGAGAGGTGACTTTCTTAAGGGAAAATGCCAAGTTTAGTTTAGAATTAAGTCCGTAAATGCTTGTCTCAAAATGGGCCCACCAAAAATATTTCTTGGCAAATTGTTTTGTTAAAAGGGAAAGGAAGAAGGGAAATGAATTTTTGAGGAAAAGTGTTCTCTTGTCATGACTTGCACACTCTCGCTTTGCCTTGATTGACTCACAAATGAGTGTGTAATGAACTCGAAATAGCTTGTCAAAAGTCATTTTCCCCAATTGATTGTGAGACTAATGGATGAAGTCTTGTGGTATGATGCCTTGTGCGGTGAGGCTTTACCTTGATTCTTGTGCATAAATGTCATCTAGAACTTGCCCCGAATGTGATTCAAGGCAAAATTCTAGGTGTAACCAAGCTTGGGAAATGACCTTAGGCCCTTTTTGACAGCCACTTCACTCAAATGACCTCCAAATGACATCAAATCCTAGTGAACCCCTTTGAGCTTGTGACCATTCTTTGACACTTTTGTAACACCTTGACCTTTTTGGAACCTCTATCTTGGCACCCATCCTCCCTAATTGCTTGGAAAATGAAATGTAGGCTAACAGCCTATGTTTGGGGGGAAACAAAAGATAACATAGGCAAATGTCTAAGTTTGGGGGGGTGCATGTGATCAAATGAGGAGAAGAAAATAAATGCACTTCAAGTGCAAGGTAGCACCTTGATTCGAGAATTGAAAATTGCTCCAAAATAACAATCCAATGAGCAAATTGAAAAGCAAAAATAGGTGCTACCAAGTGAAGGTGATATAAGGTGTGAATGATCATGAGGTAAAAAAGGAGAAATCTTGGGTTGTATGTGGGAGAAATAAGGTGAAGTTAAAAATTGAAAAATGTAAGCGGTGTTTGAAATGAAAACAAAGAGCATTAGGGAGGTGTAGTAAATTGAACCAAATGATATCTTCACCTTAGCCCTAGCCAACATCGTAACCCGCAAGTCCTTTGGTGATTCTGAGCTTGGCTACCCTACATTAGTGGCAATCTACATGAAGGGCAAGCCTATGGTTCGATGCGCATGCACTTGAAATTCCTTGAGAGAAGTTTTAAAAGAGATATGATGTCCTTTTTGACAAAAAAATTGAAATGAGCAATTGCCTTGATCATGTGGGGGTCCCAATTTAGATAAGCATAGTAGTTGAGTCTTTTATTTGAGACTTTTATTTGATTATTTTTCTTAAATTTTTAGTGTAGAATAGTTTTTGCGCCTTAATTGAGCCTTAGCATAATTCATTCCTTGCCATGTGAGTATCTTGCTTGAGGACAAGCAATAGTTCAAGTTTGGGGGTTTGATAAGTCGGTAATCTACCAACTTATTGAGCCTATATCCATGAATTATTGCTACGTTTTGAATCAATTTAGAGGTTCTTATGGCCTTTATTGATGTCTATGCAGGTACTTTGGATAGAAGAGGAGAAACAAGGATATGGACCCAAAAAGAGCAAAAAACGAGCTAAGTGTGAAGAGTTGAGAAAAGTTGGAGAATCTGCCAAGAGGTGCGGTGGCTGTGTGACACGCACAAGCCGAGGTGCGGTCCGCATCTCCTCTACATGAAGCTGCAAAGATGACTGAAGATTCTGCTAAGGAGTGTGGTCGCCATGCGACGCGCACATCCCATGGTGCGAAACGCACCACCTTCGCACAAAGCCTACTTAAGCGGGTGAAGTCACTGGTCAACCTGAAGAAGGTGTGCGACGCGCACACTGCGATGTATGAACCGCACGCCGCGTCGCACACCACGCGGAGGGCAATTTTGTCCTAAATTTATGTGATGATTTGGGAACATATAAAAGGCAATTTTAGGTTTGTTTTGTATATACAATTTTGAGAAGAGAGTTTTAGTAGAGAACTTGAAGATATTTTTGGCTTGGAAACATTTTTCTCCATCTCCATTGACAGAGGGTTTTCAATCCAATCTTTTGGTTAACAAATTGTGTACCTAATTTGACTCTATAACTTGAGAATCAACTACAATGGATGGGAATTTGATTTACCCCGCTGGTATATCTTCTCCCTCTTCTATGAGTGGCTAATTTCTCTTGTCTAGAGGTGTATTAATGATGGGTGCTTAGCTAATGGGTGTGGGTGTTGCTAATTCGCTTTTATAATTGCTTATATGGTATGGGTCTAGTAATTTTACCATGTTTTAATCTAATAATTTGTGGTTGCAAACATGAATTTACCTTACTTGGCTATATAATTGCCCGAGAGAGAGAATTTTGTAGTTGTGGATGTGAAATTGCAAATGGGTACTTGGGAATCCACTTAGATTGGAGGCTAGACATAGCTCCAATGGCGGAATCTCCCATTTAAGGGTCCGAGCTAGAGATAGGACGACCTCCCCAAGCAAATATTGGTTGGTTATTTAGCACACCGAATGATGTTCTAACCAAAATCATTGGATATGTGGATGTTGATCAAGAGATAACATTCCACACTTATGACCCAAACATGAATCGAATTTTCAGTGACAATCCCGGGTTAAAGGTTTGAGCATGAGAAGGCCATTCTCTTGATTCCGCATGTCACACCTTTTGGCCTTCAAGTGAGGAAGGACGATTTGACTTTGTTCCATGACAAACTCACAACCGGATAAACCTTCATCCACCCTTCTTCCAAGGTCTTCCAAAATCTTGATTAGTTTGACTTTCGTCCATTGAATCAAACTTAAGGTCGAACAAAGGTTGAAGTGGGATTTGGGCGTCTCCACCTTCAAGCTTGCCTCGTCCATAACATCCTCACTTAGAGGTGCTATGACATCATGACCCACAAATGTGATGGTTGGTTGCAACACCACCTTCAATTCATGATCCTCCCTTGTGTTTTCCTCTTCTTTCGCCCTTGCATCCACAAAGAATTACTTTATGGATTGCACACCCTCCTCTTGGGTTTCTAACGATGCCAAAAGGGTTTGGCGCTTACCGTATATGCCTTCTTCGCTTGAGAATTCATGGTCCCTATCAAGGTCACAAGCACCACTAGCAACATTGTTAGCACAAGAAGGGGGAGGGGGACGATCATCATTGGGACAATCGCTCCAATGTCCGTCACGACCACCACACAAATAGCAATTGCGCCCATCATAGGAACAAGAGGGAGAATACCTTCCTCTCCTAGGGCCAATTCTACACCTTTGTCCAAGGTGGGGTCCTCCACAATAAACACAATAGTCGGGAATATAAATTGGAATGCAACCATCACCATTTCTAAAATTCAAATAAACCATGATGCCATCAACAAACTAAAACTAAACAAAAAGAAAAACAATTATTCACAAAATTGAACTAGAGTAAGTAAACTAAAATTCTAAACTAACTCAATATGCCAAATTGTTCCCCGGCAACGGCGCCATTTTTGATAACGCTCAAATCATGCTCTCCAATTAGGAGGTCACGGCGATTGCGTAGTCAAAACAAAATTTATAATTTCAAACGAGTGTCAGGGTCGTACCCAAGGGAACAATATAGTCGCGATCTAGCTAATAAAGAATCTAAGCAACTTATTGAAGTTCAATTAGGAAAGGGGGAAAGATAAAATAAAGGGGGGGGGTTTTAACTACACTAAAAGATAAAGAAAAACAAATAAAAGATAGATTGATCAATGGCTTTCTTTGCTTTCGTCAAGCAAGGACCACAAGGGGGATATGGGCTTGGGAATTCAAATTCACAAGACTTGCACCCGATTGACACTTAGGTAGTCTTGGTCATAAGTGTGGAATGCTATCTCTCGATCAACAATCACATTTCTGAATGATTTCGGTTAGAACATCATTCGGTGCAATAAACAAGCAACCAATTAACTTGGGGAGGTCGTCCTATTTCTAGCTCGGACCCTTAAATGGGAGATTCCACGATTGGAGCTATGTCTAGCCTTCGGTATCTAAGACTCATTTTTCCCTTTAGCTCACTTTTAGATTCTTTTTATCCCAATTGCTTCAAAGTCTCCACATGAATAAGAATCACCTAAAATACATCAAAACAATCTATAAGTGGTCTCATATCATCATTAAAGGACGCAAAAGCCTAAGAAAAGAGATGTAAATAAGTGGTAATTTCACCACTTATCATGACGTCCAGGGGGTAGGCTCGAGGCGTGACAGCTCCATTCTAGCAGACCAGTGACTTGGTTTGATTAAGGGTGTCATGAAAAGGGAGGTACGGACCGCACCAGCCATTGTGTGTACACACGGTGGCCGCACCTCTCGGGAGATTCTTCTTCTCTTTTGATCACCTTCACACTTCAACTCCTTTTGAGCTCTTTTGGCTCCATATCCTTGTTTTTCTACTTGTGTCCATGAGTACCTGCATTTGCATCAATAAAGGCAATAAGTACATCTACGTCTTATCAAAGCATAGCAATAATTCATGAATAATGTCTCAATAAGTTGGTAGATTACTAACTTATCAAATCCCCAAACATAAACTATTGCTTGTCCTCAAGTAAGATACTCACAAAGTAAGGAATGAATTATGCTCTAAAACACATGGGTTGTACACAAGATTACTCTACTCTAAAAACTAAGAAAAATAACAAACAAAAAGTCTCAAACAAAAGACTCAACTACAACGCTTATCTCAATTTGGACCACCACATCCTCAAGGCAATTGATCATTTCAAGTCATTCAACAAAAGGACTTCATTTCTCATTCAAAAATAGGGGAATTTGCCATTCAAAACAAGATCAAGATTCTCAAGGCATTAGCATGGACTATCAAGGTTTACCTCGAGATTCTCCACACAACTTGTCTCGTTCATTCCTCTAAATTGAAATAGAGACTTCATCACTCTTTTCAAGCATTCGATGCCACTCACCACAAGAGAGAATTCCACTCACAATCATGCAATTCTCAAGACAAAGGGATTATAAGAGAACCAAAAGACTCTCACTCTCTCAAAGAAGTTCAAGTGTACACATATCAAACCATAGGCTTGCCCTTCATGTAATTTGCCACTAATATAGAGTTACCGACCTCAGAATCACTAAGGACTTGCAGATAATGATGTTGGCTAGGGTTAAGGTGAGGATTGCATTTGGATCAAGTGACTAAGCCTCCCTAACGCTCTTTGTGTTCATTCGAACACCGCTCATATTTTCGAACAATGACTTTACCTTGTTTCTCCTTCACACAATCCCGAAGTTCCCCTTCAACTAGATCATTCAACTTCCTTTTTCACCTTTACTTGGTAGCACCAATTCCTTCTTTTCTTTACATTTTGTTCATTTCATTGGATCATTTGAAGCAATTTTCAACTCAAGCACATGGTTCTACCTTGCTTTGAATACATCATTTTCTTCTCCACATTGGTGCATGTACCCCCAAACGTAGGCTTTTGCCTATGTTATCATTTCAATTTTCCACCCAAATTTAGGCTTTTAGCCTATGTTTAACTTTCTAGCCTTTAGGGAAGATGGGTGCAAGAATTAAGGTTCCAAAAAGGTCAAGGTATAAGGTGCCAAAGAAAAGTCACAGGCTCAACGGGTTTCACTAAGATCAATGTAAAGGGAGGCCAATTTGGGTGAAGTAGCTAATCAAAAAGGGCCTAAGGTCATTTTCCAAGCTCGATGACATCTAGGATTTCACCTTTAATCACATTCAGGGAAAGTTCTAGACAACATATGCACACAAGAATTAAGTATAGCCTTACCACACAAGGCCTCACAACACAAGAATTTTCACAATGAGTCTCCAATTCAATTGGGACAAATGACTTTTGACAAGCTATTCTGAGTTCTTTACACACTCGTTTGTGAATCAATCAAGCCAAACAAGGAGTGTGCAGGTCATGACAACAGAATGCTTTACTCAAAATCATTTTCTCATTTTCCTTCAACTTTCAAAAATCTCTTGCCAAGAAAAAATTTTGGTGGGCTCAATTTGAGACAAGCAAAGCACGAACTCAATGTAAAACTAAACTTGGCATTTTCCCTTAAGAAAGTCACCTCTTAATCTATCATAAAAAAACACCAACCCGATTCGACACAAAAATAAACAAAAGAAAAATAAAAGAAAATATTTTGCTCCTTTGGAAAGAACAGTGGTATGAAGAAAACCCTCGAAGTTTATTAACTAATCTACTATTAACAAGGCGACAAAGAATTTAAGCGCTCATGAATTGTTTGAAAACAAGCCTCGGTGAAGGCACTAACCGCATTTGCAAAGAACGGGTAGTTAAATTATGGAATCGTGTAGAACCAACTCAACAATATTGCAAAACCATCAAAATAATGAATCAAGCCCGACAAGGGCAAAGTTAAGCACTAATTAATCAAAACAAAAATAAAGAAAAGGCCCGGCAACGGCAATATCACAATCATCCAACATATACTCGACAAGGGCCAAATAAAACTATCTAGCAAGGAAATAAAAATGTCAAGGCCTGACAAGGGCAATAAAATATCTCAAGACCCAACACGGTCAACCACAGCATAATCACATAAACACCACCTCCCTTCATGGAAATAAGCATTACCCTCAATGCTCTAAGATCAAAGAAGAAGGAAAAGGTGCAATAATTCCCTGTATAGCTACTCATCATATGTTGCCTCTGAACTAGGGCCTGCACCTTCTTGGCGGGAGTGCAAAGTGAGCATCGAAGCTCTGAGAGCATCATAGAGCACTGGATCCAGATTGTCAGCCAACTCCTCATCATCATTGGCATATGCCGCAAAGAGATCATCCAAGGGACCGGGAGTATGGTGGGGCTAATTCATGGCCTTATTCAAGGCACTCAAGTCTACTTCATCAGCCGAGGCCTTCCCTTTTGCCTTAAAAAATCCTTCTGGATATCTTTCACAGCCCCCTTAATAACATCAACTCTCTGGCACAGTTTGCTCACGCTATCCACCACCCCCTTCATAGCCTTCTTCACAACCTTCTTAATCAACCCAGGCAGCTTGTAAGCTAAGTTAATCAATTGTCTATCATGATTATATGTCAGGTTAACCATTTTGTGGAGCCCCTCTTTGGTCAAGCTTGATGAAGTAGGTGGAGGTACCTGTGGTGTAGCAGCTGCAGGATTTCCCGATGCTGCGAGAGTAGGTACTTGTGAACCTGATCTAGAAAGAGAGGAAGCAGTGGGCTCAACATCTGAATCCCCAAGCTCAACATCCTCAAGGGGATGCATTCTGTGCCTCATAAACCTAGGAGCATCCCTATCAATTTTCTTGTCAAGGTCCAACATGCCAGTGGCAGGGGTAGGAGTGTCACAACTGAAATCGGAGATGTCAGCTTTTGCACAAAGCTTGTTGATGAGAATTGAGTAGGGGAATGTGTCACCACCCCTATGTGCTTTCCTCTTTATCACCAAAGTTGTGATCTCCCCAAAGTTAACATGATCCCCCACCATAATCGAGGCTACCAAAATGGCTCTATCCTGGGTGACCTTTTGGTCATTCTGAGAAGGCAGGAAGCGAGAGCGGACAAAAATATACCAAAGGTGGGCCTCAATGTACAGAGTTGGCCTCAAAATTTCACCCCTCATAGTGACCCAGATAAGAGTGTCAGGAGCAATAATAGGAACAACCTAAGCAAGAGGTTTCTGGACAGAAGTCAACTTAGCCATGAGTGTAGGTGCAAGCTCAATTGGGGTACTCCAATAGATGGCATTTATAGCATCCAGACTGATATGGACTTCTTTGCCTCGAACAATGATTGACTCCAAATTAGGGAAGTTTTCCACATTGCCTTTATACCCCTTAGAGTCCTGCGTGGCTTGATAAGAGGCAAAGAATTCCTGAACCACCTCTTTATAGTAGTCTCTGGGTACCTCTTGGAATGGGTGCCACTGTCGGTTGGTGAACTATTCGGGGATACAAAAGGTAACAAAAATAAAAAGTAAAAACACTTGGGTTGCCTCCCAAGAAACGCTTGATTTTACATCGTGGATCGACGATAGTACCTCAATCCTCAATTATTATTCATAAGCATGCCAATCTGATTGGTGTGGGGCCCTTCCAAGAAAGGGAATTGCTCCTTCAACATCTTCATAGCGTCATCTTATTGCCAAGGTGGCAATATCTTAGACTCGAGCACCTCTTTCTTCATAAACTCACCATGAGCATCCACCAACTTTCCCTCAACATTGATCAAGGACACAACTCAAAACTCATCTGGTGGTCTCCCGGGTTTGCATACATTAAAGGTGACTTCTTCGCTTCTAACCCGGAACTTGAGTTCCCTGAGTTCCATATCAACTAAAGCTCTATTGGTTGCCAATAATGGTCACCCCAATATGATGGGCACCTTAAGATACACTTCACAATCCAAGACAACAAAATTGGCAGGTAGGATGAACTTGTCAATTTTGATCAGTACGTCAAATAAAATCCCTATCGGCCATTTGATAGACCGATCAGCCATGAGCAATCTTATTAGTGTAGGCTTGGGAGTACCCAAACCTAACTTCTTGAATATAATGAGAGGCATCAAGTTGATACTTGCCCTTAGATCACACAAATCCTTCTGAAACACAAATACCCCGATAGTGCAAGGAATGGTGAATGCCCCCGGGTTTTCCCATTTTGTAGCAATATTGCTTGTCATCACAGCACTACAATTGTGTGATATTTCCATGATACCCATATTAACTACCCATTTTTTCTTGAGAAGCTCCATTATGAACTTCGTATACCTGGGCATTTGCATTAATGCATCGACCAAAGGGATGTTGATTGACAGCTTGCTAAACATGTCCACAAATTTTGTTGAATTGATTCTCCTCCTTCTTCTTGGTCAATCTTTGAGGATAAGGAGCGGGTCCTTTAGGCATAGGATGTGGGACATTTAGTACACTAGAAACCTCCTCCTTGATATCAATAGAAACTTGAGAAGGAAGATCAGCCTCATCCTTCTCTTTATTCATGTGATCATCACTAGAGCTCATGTTGAGTGCACTAGGCTTCACCCCAACCACCAGATTTTCATCCACTTCATTATCAAGCACAAACTCCTCTTCTAATTTATTATTTGGCTCTATAACAACCTTATTAGATGGCTTCTTCACCCCACTACACATTCATCCACTCCTAGTGAAAATTGCCATAACATGGCCATCGTTCTTCGGGTTTGCCGTAGTGGCACTAGAAAGTGTCCCCTTCATCCGAGGATTTATTTGTGAAGCTAATTGATTCATTTGTGCCTCAAGATGATTAATAGAAGCCAAGTGTGAGCTTACCATTTGATGAAAAGTTGACACTTTGCTCTTTAGATCCTTCACCCCACTATCAGTTGACTCGACCTTTTTTAAGACAAAAGACAACATATCTTTAATTTTCGAATGTCCGAGTTGCTCACGGTGGGCTAATATGTATCAGCATCATCCTTAGGTAGAGGCACATAAGGATTGGAACTCTAGTGATTATACCGGTCACCTGTCCTCTCATGATCTCTCCAATTGCCTTTACGCTCTTTATCTTTGATCCAACCTTGATTCTCGTCCCTTAAATGCCAATACTCGGGTCGAGAACCCGCCAATAGATAGCAAATCTTCCCATCCACAATAGTAAATACATCCTCATCATTATCTTTAAGCTCAGTAGTACTCACAGCATTCACACTCTTGGTACTACCAACCCCTATCATGTGTTTGGCCAAAAAAATATCAATTTACGTTAATATCTTGGCCATAGTTTCATCTCTCTCCTCATTTTTACCGCACATTTCATTTGTCAAAATAGATGAGGTCACACCCATAGGAACATCTACCTCTCTAGTGCTCCAAGCACAATTTATCTTGGTCATCCATTTTAAAAGAGCCGAGGCAACACCATATGGTTAGTCCATGAATATTCCACCCGCAAGGTTGTCGGAAACAAGTTTGTTCATTGAATTCAAGGGCCTATAAAAACTTTAGAGGAGGACATTATCTGGGATGCCATGATTGGGACATAGCAAGAGCTTCTTTTAAAACCTTAGCCATGCTTTAGGCAATGGCTCATCAGGGATTTGGCAAAAGTTTGTGATGTCATCCCTCAGATGCATCATTCTAGAGGGAGGGAAGAATCGTACCAGGAACACTTCTACCAATCCATTCCATTTGGTGATTGAGCCTTTTGGAAGCTCTTCTAACCATGTCATCGTTTCTCCCGTGAGGGAGAAGGGAAATAAATAAAGTTGGATGGACTCTTGAGGGATATTATTGAAAATAAAGGGCTGGCATATCTCAGTGAAGTTTCAGATATGCCTATTTGCATCCATATGCGCAGACCCTTCGAATAATCCTTTCATTTGGAGGAGGTGGAGCATGGTGCTTATAACATGAAATACAGTATTGCCAACCATGGAAGGTAAGCAGATTGCACCTACTCCACCTTGGATTATAGGCTTAGGGACTGCATCTATGTATCCGTCTATGCTTTTATTGTCGCCCACTTCGCTCATAGGCAACTTGTTCAACAATTAGAAATAGCAAAACAAAGTAAAAATGAACAAAAATTCATAAAGTGATTTCAAATGTCAATATGGCTACTCAAAAACCATTCTCTGGCAATGGCGCCATCTTTTATAATGCTCAAACACACTCTACCATAGGAGGTTATAGCGATCGCTAGAGCAAAATAAAATTTATATTCCCGACGAGAGTCGGGGTCGATCCCACAGAGAATGGTTATGAAGAGTCGCCAAGAAATTATCGAATATCAATCAAAAATAGAGTAATTTTTCAAATAGCATAAAAATTAAAATAGGAGAAAACAGGGAATTGGGAATCTATCACAATCGCAATTCGAACATGGCAATAAAGTAAATAATGGATTTGTAACAAATGAAAGGACGACTAGGGGTATGTTTCTGATGGGATTTAGACATGGGTTACGGTACTTGTTCAATTATGCAAATTCTTAATAAACGATATGGGTAGCATTGGTTATAGTTACGTTTGTCAATATCTCAATCTTCCAAACATATTTCTCATGGTCTTTATTCAAGCACCATGTGTTCATCACAAAACAACTAATACAAGCTTAGGGAAGTCATACTATTTCTAGCTTAGACTCATAAATGGGTGTTTTTCGGTGATTAAGCTATTTCTAGCCTCACTCTAGGTGGAAATCCCAAGTATCCGCTATTGAATTCTCATCTAAAATTATGAACTTCTCTTTCAAGCAAGAACATAACCAAGTAAGTTCAACCAATATTTCCAACCATCAATTTTAGAGTTAAAACATGGAGAATTCAATAGACCCATATCAATTTAGCGATTATAAGCATAATTAAACAAGACTCATACCCAAATTTAAATACCCATCATACACATACCTCTAGACAAGAAAACTAGCCACTCATGCTAAGGAAATAAGAAATTATACCAATTGGTTAATTCAAATTTCAATTTCCATTTATTGTATGTTAATGTCCATATCCAAGCTCAATTTGTACAATAATGGTGGATTCACAAGGTAGAAGAAGAGAAATAGCAAGTACGCCTCTATCTTCCTTGGGAACCTCTCTCTATGGAAAACTATTGAATAATCTATAAAACTATTAAAAACTTCTAAGCACAATGCCCAAATTGAGTTTTAGAAGGTTCCTAAATCGTCACATAAAAGTTGACAAAAATGCCCTTCGGGAGACATGCGACATGTCGTGCAGTGTAACGTGCAGTCGCACCATGCATTATGCGTATTGCATGGCTCCATTCTAGTAAACCAATGACTTATTTTGATTTTGGGTGTCATGTGAAGGGAAGTGCGGACCGCACCAGCCATTGTGCATGTTGCACGGCGGCCACACCTCTCGGCAGATTCTTCTTCTCTTTTGATCATCACACTTCAACTCCTTTTGAGCTCTTTTGGGTCCATATCCTTGTTTTTCTACTTTTGACCACGAGTACCTACATTTTCCTCAATAAAGTCAATAAGTACCTCTAAATCTTATCAAAGCATAGCAATAATTCTTGAATAAAGGCTCAATAAGTTGGTAGATTACCAATTTATCAGTATTCCCCTAGAATGAGAGATTGATTTTGATATTGCTACATTACCAGATGCCCATTCGATATCAATTCCCCTATATAGAATGGCATCAACAGAATTGAAGGAACTGAATGAACAACTAAAAGATTTATTAGATACGGGCTTCATCGGGCCTAGTGCATCACCATGGGGTGCACCAGTGTTATTTGATCGGAAGAAAGCTGGCTTGTTGCAAAAGTGTATAGACTATCAAAAACTGAATAAGGTGACTATAAAGAACAAATATCCACTACTAAGGATTGATGGGTTTTTTTACCGACCATAGGATGTCTGATGCTTCTCAAAGATTGATTTAAATTTTGGGTACCATCAGGAACCTGTTTGAGAGAGTGATATTCCAAAGATAGCCTTCAGGCTCAGATATGGCGATTTTGAGTTTCTTATGATGTCTTTTGGGTTGGTGAGCACCCCAGAAGTATTTATGAACTTGATGAACAGTATATATATTCCTTTTCTAGACATGTTGTCATTGTGTTTATTGAATATATTCTGGTATATCTCATTCATAGACCGAGCATAAAGACTATGTCTGAGTAGTGCTTCAGGTACTCTGAGATCAGAGGTTGT
The DNA here is from genome assembly GCA_003996215.1 of Jaltomata sinuosa. NCBI lineage: Eukaryota > Viridiplantae > Streptophyta > Magnoliopsida > Solanales > Solanaceae > Jaltomata > Jaltomata sinuosa. Next base: position 117,170 of record QJPP01003531.1, read on the forward strand.
ATGCTAAGCTCCCAAAGTGTGAGTTTTGGTTGCATTCCATGGCCTTTTGGGGCTATATTGTATTAGATGCTAGTATTCAGGTTGATTTATAGAATATTATATATGTATAGACTTGGCCTACACCCACAATCTCGATAGAAGTCCATTGCGTTCTGGGGTTAGCAGGGTATTACAGAAGGTTTATGGAAGGATTTTTTTCACTTTAAGCACCCTTGATAAAGTTGACTTAGAAAGCAGCTAAGTTTCAGTAGACCACAGCCTGCGAGTGGAGTTTCCAAGAGCTGAAAGATAGATTGACTTTAGCACTAGTTCTAACCTCACCAGAGGGTTATGGAATGTATTTTGGTACTTCAAGCGTTAGGTTGGTTTGTGTTTTGATGCAATATGGAAAGGTAATTACTTAAGCTTCTAGATAGTTAAAGAATAATGAGAAGAACTACCCGACCAATGATTTAGAGTGGCTGCATTTATTAATGCCCTAAAGATTTGGAGGCATAACTTGTATGTAGTTCATGTTGATATTTATGCAGATCATAAGAGCCTCAAGTATATGCATAGATAGAAGGAGTTGAACCTGTGATAACATTGATGGCTTCAATTACAGAAAGACTATGTTGTGGATATCTTATATCATCCAGTGAAAGCCAATATAGTAATGGATTCCCTCAGTCGTAAGTCTATGGGTAGTCTATCATATTTGGGAGCTGAGAAGCGGGAAATGGCCCGGGATCTCCATCAGCTAGCTAGTTTGGGGGTTAGATCATTAGACTCTGATAGTCCTGGAGTCACAGTTTAGGACAAAGTTGTATCATCTCAAGTTGTTGAGGTGAAGGCATAGCAGCACGATGATCCCAACCTAGAGTAGCTCAGAGGAAAGGCTCAGCAGCGTGAGTCATTAGACATTGATAAAGCAGGAGATGGAGTCCTTAGATACATATATCAATTATGTGTTTCGGATGTTGCTAAGCTTCAGCAGTATGTAATGGAAGAGGTACACCATTCTCGCTATTCTATTCATCCAGGATCCACAAAATATATCATGATATTAAAGAGATTTATTAGTGGCCGAGAATGAAGTGGGACATAGCTGCAATCATGGCACAATGCCCATATTGTCAATAGGTAAATGTATAGCATCAGAAGCCCAGTAGGCTAATTCAAGAGATAGTGATTCCACTTTGGAAGTGGGAGGAGATACATTTGAATTTTGTCCCATGTTTTCCCCTTTCACAACGCAAGTTTGATTCTATCTGGGCGATTATCGATAGGCTGACAAAATCATCCTATTCCTTGCTAGTTAGTGCCATATTCTTAGATAAATATTATGTTAGGTTGCATATTAGAGAGATAGTCAAACTTTATGTTGTCCCAGTATCAATTATTTCAGACAGAGTGGCACAGATACAACACATTTACGGAGATCTTTCTGGAAGGGTTTTGGGACTCAGGTTAATCTTAGTATGGAGTTTCATCCTCAAACCAATGGCCAAACAGAATGCGAAATCTAGATGCTAGAAGACATTATGGTGTGTGTGCTAGATTTTGGAGGGAACTGGTGTGATCACTTGCTACTTATTGAGTTTGCTTATAATAGCAACTATCATTCTAGCATCGATATGGAACCATAAAAGGCTTTATGTGGACAAAAATACCAATCCTCTCTTAGTTGGTTTGAGGTTTATGAGTTAGGGTTTCTTGTACATAACGTAGTGCAACAGGCCATTGAAAAGGTTAAGCTGAGGATAGAGCGGTTGTTGATAGCTCAGAGACACCATAAATCATATTCAGATGTTAGGCGATGAACTTAGAGTTCAATATTGATGATTGGGTTTTTGTAAATGTATCACCAATGAAGGGCGTTATGCGATTTGGTAGGAAGGAGAAAGTTAAACCCTTGATATATTGGACCTTACCATATTGTGTGATGAATAGGTAGAGTTTCTTACCTGCTAGAGTTGACTCCAGAATTAGAGGTAGTGCACCCAATTTTTCATGATTCTATGTTACAAAAGTGTATCAGAGATCTAGCACATATAGTATCGATAACATATGTTTAGATTTCAAAGGAACTATCTTATGATGAAGTCTTTGTATCCATAGTATACCGGTAGATTAATAGATTATGGAATAAATATATAGCTTCAGTGAAAGTGTTATGGATGAACCATAATATCAAGGAGATGACGTGGGAAGATGAAGAGGACATGAAGTCCAGATATCTCCACATATTCATTCCTTTAGATTTTGTTCAGAACAAATAGATAGTAGACCCATATTTGAGTACTTGAGGTACGTTAATTTGGTATCTTATAAGTTCTTGTTATGTTTCCTGCGATGCCATGTACATTATCTTCATTCGAGGATGAATGTCCCTAAGGGGGGAGGATGTAACACCCCACCCGTTCGAATGTTGGATTAACACATACTTTTGGGGTAAGACTAAGAGTTCTTAATATGTAGGTAGGATGTTTTATGAAATATTTTAATTGCAAAATGGTCATATGTTAAGTTTTGAAGTCAAGCAAGTTGCAAAATAAAATTCAGGGAAAGTTATTGTAAATTCCATTATGAAATTCCCTGAAAATTTGGATCAAATGTCTCGAAGGTTTTTTCCCAATATATAAAGAGTTAGAAGGCCCCCGACCTACCAAATCAAAGGTCTACAAGTGTAGTTTCCAACATACTAAACTGTTCATCCATACGACTTCATAATAGGGATATATTCGCATTTTTGTAAGACTGCACAAGCAGACATATCAAGATAGGGCCCTCATTCCAAGTCGGTTTAGCTCTATAAAAGATGATTATCCTTTATTTTAATTCCTAAAACTCAACCAAAAACTACAAAAAATCAGAGGAAAATCCCCTAAATCCTGCATGAACTTTGATGCTTTCAGTTTGGAAGTTTAATAGAAGTTGCTCTACATCGCGAGCTCATCCTCGTGGTATAGTTTTCTCATCGATTTTGGCTCCATTTATTGCTACTGCAAGGAGGCAGTTCATGGAGTTGATGTTTCTCTAGTGTTATCATCTGATTATCAGATGGTAAGAGTTCTAAATTCTCGACTCATTCTTAATTTGAGCTTTAAAATCAATTTTGAGGAGGACTTATTGTTATCGGCATGTTTGTCATGTTTTCTTGCCGTAAATTATTACAGCTCATGGTGGGTTCTTCTAATAGAATGTTTAGCTTGGGATTTCAAAGCTTTTTGTTGAGGTAATATTCCTCCTATGACCCTCCTTCACAATTCCATGTTCAGGTATCATTTTATAGATTTTCGAGCCAAGAAGTGGTATTTTGGATTACGTGGCTCCGAACAGCCCTTTTGTCTTATTGAGTTGGGTTGTTATTCTTGTATATTGATGGTGTTAAGGTGTTTTAGGGACTTGAGGGTTGGTGTGATTCATATTGGTGTCACATACAATGGTTGTTGGACTAAAAGACGTGAAGTATGCCTTGAAATAAAGCCTCGGGAGCTCATCGCTCCTTTGAGATGTGGTTAACATATTGTTGTTGGATTTAACTGCCATTTATTATTGTTATTGGCCTCATTTTATACTTTGGAGTTGGCTGGCCGCGAGTGTGACATTAACATCTTATTAATTATCTATGGCTCGTTCTCACAACCTTGTTAATTCTAGAAATTATTGCGTTATGATAGGTTGGTCGAGTTTCATAGAGACACCTTTAGGTCTTCAATTGAAAGGTATGTTAAGGCTTCATTTTCACTTTCTGGAATGACCTTTAAGGCCAAATCTTGTATAGCATATGTAACATCGTTATTCGACTAGTGGCTTTATAGTATTGAGGTTTGCCCTATAGCATGATGTAGTGACTATCAGCAGTACTCTATTCCTTACTTAGCGGCCTAGAAAAGCATGTTATAATTTTATTGAGGTCACTTGTGAATACCTGATATTATTCTATTATTTTTATCATCTTGTTGCTGCCTATGAGCTTGTTTTGGCCTCAGCAGACACTGACACTGTACGGTTTTAGAGCCAACATTCTGGTTACTATTACCGTGCCTTTTGGCAGGGAAGACCGTACCTACAGGATGGGCAGGCTGTACCTATGGGGCAGCAGTTATATTATATTATCGTGCCTTCGGGCCGGGTAGACCGTACCTACAGGATGGACAGGTTGTACCTTTGGGGCAGTAGTTACATTCCATTATCGTGCCTTCAGGCTGGGCAAACTATGCCTATAGGCTGAGCAGACCGTACCTATGGGACGAGCAGGCTGTACCTATGGGGCAGAACTTATATGGTACTACCAAGCTTCATAGTTGTATTGATTCATGGCACATGTATATTCAGACAGTTCAAATCAGATTATCATTGGGGTACAGGTAAGGGGGCCAGTATGGGTATTTAGTGACTATTTGCTCTTGTTAGGACTTATGGCGATTGTATGATGTTTGTACCTACCAGGCTTATGATTCTAGATCGGTTTTGCTATGTGCTTTAGATAGTGTCTTATTGCAGGAAGGTAAGTTATTGTACTTTTGTTTTACTCCTTCCCTTTTGTTCAGTCCTTACACTTCAGTTTCAATTTTCAGTTTGCCTTATATGCTCAGTAAATTATTTTTTACTGATGCCCCATTGCCTGGGGTCACTGTGTTCATGCCTACAGGTCTTGATCGACAACCAGATAGACCTGTCAGGTAGAATAGTTGAGCTTTCAGCGGGTTGGTTGACTCCTTTCCTTCCAGGGGCCGCCAGAGTCTCAAAGGTTTGCCCTTTTTGCTGTTTACAGCTTTTTGGGTAGGTTGGGGCCCTGTCCCACCAAGTATTGTATTCATAGAGGCTTGCAGACTAGTTAGTTGGGCCGTATAGCTACGATGGTGGCTATTTTGGCCTTGTATGTTTATTAGTTCTAGCTTGTTAGCCAATTGGGCCTTGTTGTTGTTTTGTTGGCAGTTTAGCGGCTTATTGGCCTAGTTTACATTATGTATACATGTTTTAAGTTTTTATATAGAGATCATGGTGGACTTGATGGCCCGCATAGCATTTATGCTTTTTTAGATATTAAGAGGAATTGTGTCTATTTCTGAGAATCAGTTCGGTTTCATGCCAGGACGGTCGACTACTGAGGCTATTCATCTTGTGAGGAGATTTGTGGAGCAGTATAGGGAGAGGAAGAAGGATTTGCATATGGTATTTATAGACCTAGAAAAGGCTTACGAAAGAGTTCCCAGGGAGGTTCTTTGGAGGTGCTTGGAGGTCAGGGGGGTACCCATGGCATACACTGAGGTGATTAGGGATATGTACGATGGCGCAAAGACTCGAGTTAGGTCAGCGGGGGGAGATTCCGAGCATTTCCCTGTGGGGATGGGATTACACCAGGGATCGTCCCTTAGCCCCTTTTTATTTGCCTTGGTGATGGATGTTTTGACGTGGCAAATTCAAGGTGAGGTGCCCTGGTGTATGTTATTTGCGGACGACGTAGTTTTGATTGAGGAGACACGCGAAGGAGTTAACGACAAATTGGAGGTTTGGAGAAAGACCCTGGAGTCTAAAGGGTTTAGGTTGAGCAGGACCAAGACGGAATATGTGGAGTGCAAGTTCAGTGAGGTGACATATGTGACCGACGTGGAAGTGAGGCTTGACACGCATGTCATCCAAAAAAGAGATAGCTTCAAGTACCTTGGGTCTATTATCCAGGTTAACGGTGAGATTGACGAGGATATGACCCATCGGATTGGTGCAGGGTGGATGAAATGGCGGCTCGCATCCGGGGTCTTGTGTGATAAAAAGGTGCCTCTCAAACTGAAAGGCAAGTTCTACAGAGTAGCAGTCAGACCGGCTATGTTGTATAGGGCGCAGTGTTGGCCGGTCAAGAACTCTCACGTTCAGAAGATGAAGGTGGCTGAGATGAGGATGTTGCGCTGGATGTGTGGGTTTACTAGGAGGGATAGGCTTAGGAATGCGGATATTCGAGAGAAGGTGGGAGTGTCTTCCGTGGAAGATAAGATGCGGGAAGTGAGGTTGCGATGGTTTGGGCATGTGATGAGGAGAGGCGCAGAGGCCCCTGTGCGGCGGTGTGAGAGGCTGGCTATGGATGGATTTACGAGAGGTCATGGTAGACCGAAGAAATATTGGAGAGAGGTGATTAGGCGGGATTTGGGGCAGTTGCAGCTTACCGAGGACATGACCTTAGATAGGAAGGTGTGGAGGGCTCAGATTAGGGTTGTAGGTTAGTAGGTTGGTTGGTTTCTTTGTAGGGAGGAGTGCGGGGTTTTGTTGTCTTTTTAGTAGTTGAAAAGCTATGCTTGTAGCTTTTGTTTCTTCTGCGCCGGCTACTTGCTAGTGCCTTGTGTAGTTAGATTTTTATATTATTTTGTTGTAGTATAGTTTTGTGTTTATCTGTTGTTTTGTTTATTGGTTTTATCTCCTGGATTGCTTTGAGCCGAGGGTCTACCAGAAACAGCCTCTTTACTTCATTCTGGGGTAAATGTATGGTCTGCGTACATCTTACCCTCCCCAGACACCACTTTGTGGGAATATACTGGGTATGTTGTTGTTGTTGTAGATATTATGGCAGCCTCGAAGGCCCAAACAGGACTTATGTGCTACCTGTTTATTGTTTTATATGAACTGTTGGGAGTAGCTATTTTTTTTTAGAGCTGTTGACATGGGCCTTGTCGGCGAAGGCTGATTTTTAAGCCGAGATATACTTGTTTGTTTTTTTGATTATGTGTGGATGCTATGCGCCATTGGCAAATAGTTCAGCAGGGTCAGCTTTACCCTAAGTTTTGGCATTAGGTTCCAGTTGCACCCCCCCACCCCGAGTTTGGGGCGTGATAGATTGCAATTGATAAATCAATGAAGTGAAGAATTAGATGGAGTTATTGGCTTAGTGAAGAGGATTGCTTTTGTTTGAAGATTTTTGGTTCCTTTTTCTGATTTTTACTGATTTTATACTTGAAACCCGCTCAGTTGCTCATGTTCACGGGCCGTTCGCCGCTTACTCAATGGGTCTTTGACTATTTGATCCTCGCATCCGTGATCGGTTCACCGCGTATGTGAAGAAGGCCTACAGGACTAAAAATTTTCCTTTTTTCACGTAGCTCACTGGTTTGAACCTGCGTGCCGCGGGTGCCCACCTGCGGCTCGCATGTGCTCCGTAGGTCCATCTCTCCAATGCTTGGGTTCTTCTCCCCTTCCATTTCCACACCTAAAAATACATCAAGAAATACAAAAAAGTGAAGTAAAACACGAGAAAAAATTGTCCAAACGTTAGGTGGCCTCCCATCAAGCGCTCAATTTAACATCGAGGTGCAACGCAAGTAACTCTGTTTGTCCCTCCACTTCGAGGATTTAAACCTTCACCTAATTTTTGAATCAAGAACCCGGCGATACTCAGGGGGTGAAGGCAAGAACACAAGAAGGACATTTCCTTGGTTTCGCATTTTGCACTTCTTTGCCTTTAAATGAGCGATTTCATTTTGTCTTCTATGCATGACAAACCCCAAAATGAACACACCTTGATCCTCCATCTTTTCAAAATTCCCCATAGGTTTGGTTACTTTGATTTTCATCTATTCAACCAAGAAAAATATTGACAATCGGTTAAAATGGGATTTAGGTATCTCCAATTGCAAGGTTATCCCATTCATGACATCCTCACCTTCGAATGCACTAGAGTCCTCAGAAATGATGTGTTGAACTTCAGTTTGCAACTCTAGTGTCATTTGTTCACTCTTGGCATCTTGAACTCCTTTTGGGATGGTTGGTTGAAAATTCACCCTTTGTTCATAGAAACCCATGGTGTCCTCTTCATCATTGTAAAACAACTCAAAACATCTGCCCATTCCCATTACATCACATGTCTCAAGCCTTGTATTCACTTGCGGGGTAGGAAAAACCTCCATAGATTGTTTGGCAAGTTTTTCCTCCTCTTCTGACTTAGCTGTCTCTCAAAGTAGGATTGGAGCATTGCTTCCATTCTTTCGACATGTTCTCTTTGTTCTTAACTCTTGAAGTAGTGTCATGCTCCGAGGCTATCCCCTAGACGTAACATGGGATCCGGGGCACAAGTGCTCTAGATTAACCCTTGGTCATAGCATACTCAAGCAAAGAAATAGATAAGCGGAAGCATAGTAAGAAGATTCAAAATCAAATATATAGATAACTGAATCAAAAGGCATACAACTCCATGGAAGAGACTCGAATAATGTCTATGTCTGAAAAGCCTCTACACATAACATAAGGAGTTGCTAGGAAAAGACCCTAGCTAACTCAAAGTACAGAAGTAAATAACCATAAACTAACAAAGATCATAACTAGCCTTCGGACTATGAGGACTCACCAACAGCAGACTGGGAATGGCCTGAAATCTCTAGCCACGTGTCTGAGGGAAGGAGCCTAAATATGCATCATATAGAAAATGCAGCAAAAAATATGTGTCAGTACTATAGGATGTACTGAGTATGTGAGATATGCATAATCATGCTGAAACATGCTTAAAACGTGCTTAAAACTGAGTTCATGCATAAAAGGTATATCACAAGTAAATATCATAACTTGAATAGTAAACATGAGATGAGAATCAAAACTTCGAAATAGATTTCATAAGCTTAAAACAAGTCAAAACATTCTTAAGGGAGTTTCTTATAACCGACAATAGACCATCCGAGCTACATCGAATCTAATTATATAACCCTAGTTAGCAAAACTGACTTAAACCGTGCCAAGGAACGAGTCACCATACCCAACTATATAACCCTAGTTAACAAAGTTGTCCTAATGCCCGCTAAGCACAGGACACCATGATCAATATGTGGTACCACTCTCATAATCCCATAGGGCACTTCATTTCATAACCTATGCTGGCAACGTAGTTCTTGGACTTGGATAATCGAACCCTCATCGCTCGGTGCTAAATACTACTCCCAAAACATATACATATAGCATATAATTTCATAGTGGCACAATCTCATGCCAAATCTTGTTTGAAAAGCATGAAAACACATCGGGCATCATGCAATTCTCATATCATAAGTTCATGAAGCTTAGCATAGCCATAATTCAAAACATACTTTTCCTTCTTAAATTCATACTTAAAGAATTAGGCATGCAATTTCATAAATACATAAAGACATATTATCTAAACATGTGAACTTTCCCTTGAAAACATGCAATTCAATGGAATCATGCTAAAAATCAACTTTAATGCATGGGCTTTTGAAAGCAATTAAGGAATCTTATTCAAATTATAAATTAACCATGAGAAACCATGAATTGATGCATAGAAAATAATTTCATAAGCTTTCTCCAATTTAGATCAAAACCCTAATTTCACAAGTTCATAATTCAAAATAAGAATTCGGGGTTTTGGGCACAAGGGTAAAAGGAACCCATTGTTGAATACCCACATACCTTGACTGAACCTAACCCACTTGAAATTGAAAAGACTAGGAGACTTGAACTTGGAGCTTGAGATCTTGATCTTGAGAGAGTTTTTTTCCTTTTTGGGAGATGAATGAAGATTTTAAAAGAGACTTAGGCTAATGAGGGTGAAAACCCTTCTAGAAATAGTCAAAGTGACATCATTTAGGAGTTAATAGGGTGGGTAATGACTAAAATACCCTTGGGACATAATTAGGAAAAAGCTGGAAAAAGATGACTTTCAGGGACCACGGATGGGTTCCACGGGTCGTAGACCAAACCACGGCTCGTGGTTTCCATCCGTCGTTCCTAGACAAAAAGCAAGCTGCAGAAGGCAGTTTACGGGTCAACAGGATAGACCCGTAGAAATAATCACGGGTCGTAGACCCAAGTCGTAGTTCCTGGGGAACATAAAATCCTCTGAATCAAGTTATACGAGTTACAGGACAGTCCGTGGTTCAAACTATGGACCGTAGACTTGACTCATAGTTCCTGGGGAATCAGTCAGCCCTAAGGTCTGGTACCACGAGTTAATAGGACAGACCCGTAGATTGAACTGCGGTCCATAGAACTAACTCTTGGTTCTCAGACCAGAGTCTAAACTTGGCAAGCTCAACCTACGGCTCCATTCCACGACCCGTGGTTTAGACCACGGTCCGTGGTTTGGACCCGTCACTCCTGGAGACATGGAATTTTTCAGAGTTTCAAACTTAGAAAGCTGGTTCGATTTCTGGGGTGTTACAATATCTCTCCCTTGGGATCATTCGACCTCGAATGAAGACCAAGCAAGGGAAAACTGAAGAGAAAACAGCCCAACAAACAACAAAACATGGAAATCAAAGAATAAACATGAAAACTGAAATTTTTAACTTAAAACATGATTGAATCAACTTTGAAAACATGAATGCATGTTAGGATCATGAGGGAAACTGATGGAATAAGATCAGAGGAACATACTAAGAAGGAAACTCTTACCTCACGCCGAAACAGAATCGGAAGAAAAGAGATGAGGGTACTTGGCTTTCATGGCTGATTCCGCTTCCCAAGTAGCTCCTTCAACAAACTGATTTCTCCAAAGGACTTTTACCGAAGAGACTTCTTCGTTTATCGACCTCTGAATTTGACAATCAAGGATCTCCACAGGAACCTCCTCGTAGGTGAGACTATCCTTCACACCTACGTCCTCCAAAGGAACAATCAAGGTCGAACCACCAACACACTTCTTCAACAAGGAAACATGAAAAACTGGATGAACCGCTTCTAACTCTATTGGCAAATCCAACTCATAAGAAACACTACCAACTCTCCTCAGAATCTTATAAGGACCTACAAAATGGGGGCTAAGCTTCCCTTTCTTGCCAAACCTCATCACACCCTTCATGGGCGATACTTTTATAAAAACTCAATCATCAACTTTAAATTCCAATTCCCTTCTTCTCACATCCGCATACGATTTCTGTCAACTTTGGGCGGTTTTCAACCTTCCCCTAATAAGTTGGGCCTTCTCCATAGTCTCATGAACCGAATCGGGACCAATCAACGCTGCCTCACCTATCTCAAACCAACCAATAGGAGATCTACACTTTCGGCCATAAAGTACCTCATAAGGAGCCATCTGGATGCTAGAGTAAAAGCTGTTGTTGTAGGCAAACTCGATAAGAGGTAAGTGATCATCTCAATTACCTTTGAAGTCAATCACACAAGCTCTCAACATGTCCTCCAAGGTCTGAATGGTATGCTCTGCTTGGCCATCTGTCTGAGGGTGAAAAGTTGTGTTAAGCTTCACCTGAGTAGCAAGACCTTTCTGAAACGATCTCCAAAACGGAGAAGTAAACTGAGTACCTCTATCTGAAATGATGGACAATGGGACATCATACAATCGGACTATCTCCCGAATGTAGAGTCTGGCATAATCGTCTATTGAATCCATAGTTTTAACAGCCAAGAAATAGGATGACTTGGTCATCCGGTCGACAATCACCCAAATGGAATCATGTTGCCTTCGTGTACGGGCCAAACCAGTAATGAAGTCCATATTGATCAGTTCCCATTTCCAAGTGGGAAGGTCAATATCCTGAATCATGTCACCCAGTCACTGATGCTCTACCTTCACTTGCTGACAGTTGGGACAGTTAGCCACAAAACCAGCTATGTCCCTCTTCATGCCATTCCACTAAAAGATTTCCCGTAGATCACGGTACATCTTGGTGGCACCAGGGTGAATGGAATATCTGGAACTATGAGCCTCAGTCAAAATCTGCCGTCTCAACCCATCTACATTTGGCACACATAGTATACCCTGATAACGAAGCACACCATCTCCCCTTTGGGAGAAAACCTCACCCCTTAGCTGATGGACTGCACCCCTTAGCTGAAGCAGAATGGGATCGTTGTTTTGCTTTTCCTTCACTTTTGCTACCAAGGATGATTCAAAACCATTCTTCACAATAACCCTACCTTCGTTTGAGTCCATAAGGCAAACTCCCAACCGGGCAGGCGTATGAACCTCCTTAACCAATTCCTTCTTTTCGTCTTCAACAGAAGACACACTACCCATGGACAATCTGCTAAGCGCATCCGCCACAACATTTGCCTTACCCGGATGGTAAAGCACACTCATGTCATAGTCCTTAAGAAGCTCAAGCCACCTCCTTTGTTGCAAATTCAATTCCTTTTGAGTGAACACATACAGAAGACTCTTATGATCGGTGAATACATCCACGTGCACCCCATACAAGTAATATCTCCAAATCTTCAAAGCGAAAACCATGGCTGCTAGCTCAAGATCATGAATAGGGTAGTTCTTCTCATGAACCTTAAGTTGTCAAGATGCATAAGCAATCACATTACCACGTTGCATCAAAACACAACCCAAACCAATTCAAGAAGCATCACAATACACAACAAAGTCATCTAAGTCCTCGGATAGAGTTAACACTGGAGCTGTGGTCAATCTAGTCTTCAATTCCTGAAAGTTCTTCTCACACAAATGGGACCACTGAAATTTTACCTTCTTCTGAGTCAATCGAGTCAAAGGAGAGAAATGGAAGAAAATCCTTCCACAAATCTTCTATAGTAACCAGCCCAACCTAAAAAGCTCCGAATATCATACGGGGAAGTGGGTCTAGGCCAGTTCTTTACTGCCTCAATATTTTGAGAATCAACCCGAATACCATCTCTAGTCACAATATGACCTAGAAAAGCAATGAACTGCATCCAGAACTCACACTTGCTAAACTTAGAAAATAACTGTAGGTCCTCGAGAGTTTGCAACACAACTCTCAAATGGTCTGCATGCTCCTCCTCACTCCAAGAGTAGATAAGTATATCATCAATGAAAACAATCACAAACATATCCAAATACTGCTTGAACACACGGTTCATCAAATCCATAAAAGCTGCAGGGGCACTCGTTAGACCAAAAGACATAACAACAAATTCATAATGACCATACCGAGTCCTGAAGGCTATTTTCGGAATATCACACTCTCGAACATAAAGCTAATGATAACCGGACCTAAGGTCGATTTTAGAGAAGAAACTAGCACCCTGAAGCTAATCGAACAAGTCATCAATCCTAGGAATAGGATATTTATTCTTGATGGTAACCTTGTTCAACTGACGGTAGTCAATATACATTCTAAGAGAACTATCTTTCTTTTGAACAAACAAAACTGGGGCACCCCATTGAGAAATGCTAGGCCTGATGAAACCCTTATCAAGAAGATCCTTCAACTAATCCTTTAGTTCCTTAAGTTCCGCAGGATCCATTCTATAGGGAGGGATAGAGATAGAATTCGTAACTGGAAGAAGATATATCCCAAAGTCAATTTTCCGCTAGGGAGGGACTCCGGGCGAATCCTCGGGAAACACTTCTAGGAACTCATTCACAATAAGAACAGACTGAAGGGATGGGGTTCCGGACTCCGTGTCCACAACTCGAACTATATGATAAACATAACCCTTAGAAATCATCTTCCTAGCCTTAAGATAAGATATGAAATGACCTTTCGAGGATGGGGGACTGCCTTGCCATTCTAAGACAGGTTCATTTGGAAACTTGAAACTGACAACCCGAGTACGACAATCAACCGATGCATAACAAGCATATAACCAATCCATACCGAGAATAATATCAAAATCAGTCATCTCTAACTCTACTAAATCCACTGAAGTGACTCTGTAAAGGACTAAGATAGGGCAAGTTTGGTAGATTCTTTTGGCTAGGACTGACTCGCCAACAAGAGTAGACACACAAAAGGGTTCTAAAAGCAATTCAGGACAAATTTTGAATTCGCATGCTACATTAAGGGTCAAAAACGATAGGGAGGCTCCGGGGTCCAACAAAGCATACATATCTAGAGAGAAGACTTTTAACATACTAGTGATAACATCAGGCGAGCTCTCCTGGTCCTGGCGAGAGGACATAGCATAAAAGCGATTATGGCGCTAACCACCAGAACTATAAGCTATCCCCTGCTGGGCTGGTCGACCTCTTGAGGTTGTTGGAGCCGACTGAGCCCTACTACCTCTCTGTCCCTTATTAGCCGAAGGGCAATCCCTAATCATGTGGCCAACCGAACCACACCCAAAGCAACCACCTGACCCAGCTAAACACTCACCGGTATGATTCTTCCCACACTTGGTACAAATGGGGGAAAAAGGCCTCATTGCACCACTACTCTGAGAAAAAGAGCCTGCACCTCTATTGAACTGATCATGGCGGGGCCTGGAGGCCTGAGAAGGAGCACTAGCAGTAGAGTGCACATGTCTTGACGACTTCTTCTGAAAGGAAGAGCGATGTCCACCTCCAGACTTCTGATAGCTAAACCCCAAACCCTTAGATCTGGCTTTTTTGTTCTCCCTAGACATCTCCATGAGCTTGTCTCCTTCGATCTGGTGAGCATGGGTCATGAGTATGGAAATGTTCATATCACTCAACAACATAGCGGACTGACACTCCTTCTTTACCATATCAGAAACCCCACAGATAAACTTACTCATCTGATCATGAAGGTTAGCTACCATAGAGGAGGCATGCCTAGACAACTGAGTAAACTTCAAACTGTACTCTTAGACTGACATTGACCCCTGTCTCAAGTTCACAAACTCCTCATCCCTTGCCTACCTCAACTCTCGAGGAAAGAACCGGTCAAGGAAGGGCCTCTCGAAACACTCCCAAGTCATAGGGACCTCATCTCTAGCTCTAGCTTCCTTCGATTATGTGAACCAGATATGAGCCACATCCTTGAGTTGATAGGACGCAAGCTCCACACAATCAACATCACCCACTTGCATCACATCAAAGATCTCCTTCGCCTCATCAATAAAGCTAAGTGGGTCTTCACCCATCTTCGAACCCCAAAATTCAGGCAGGTTCATTCGGACAAAATCATGGACCCAGGCCGCTACCCCACCTTGAGGGTGGCTGGGGATAGGAGCCAGTTGGTTGGCCTGAGCGGCCATGGTCTGGGCTAGCAAATGGATGGAATTCCTGAATTCCTCATTTGTGACCTCGGGGGACGGAACTGAAAGAGCAGCATTTCGAGCGGCTTGGTGAGGCATAGCACATCGAGGGATAATCTGAAATGTACAAGGTAAGGATTAGAGGGATACTAGAGCCAAACTCTAATGCCTGATGTGATCATGAAAGGAGTGAAGTTTTTCTAAGACATATCATAGTTTCCCTCTCATAAGTGTGGCGTGCTTCACACAAATGAAGGAGACTCTACTCGATGCAGCTTTCAGACATCCTAGGACTCTTGAAACCTAAGGCTCTGATACCAAGTTTGTCATGCTCCGAGGCTACACCCTGGACGTAACACGGGATCCGGGGCACAAGTGCTCTAGATTAACCCTTGGTCATAGCATACTGCTGCAAGGCAATAGACAAGTTGAAGCATAGTAAGAAGATTCAAAATCAAACATATAGATAACCGAGTCAAAAGACATATAACTCTACGGAAGAGACTAGAATATTGTCTATGTCTGAAAAGCCTCTACACATAACATAAGGAGTTGCTAGGACAAGACTCTAGCTAACTCAAAGTACGGAAGTATATACCATAAAGTAACTAAGATCATAACTAGCCCTCGGACTATGAGGACTCACCAACAACAGACTGGGAATGGCCTGAAATCTCTAGCCACGTGTTTGAGGGAAGGAGCCTGAATCTGTATCATCAATAGGATGCAGCGCAAAATATGCGTCAGTACTATAGGATGTACCGAGTATGTGAGATATGCATAATCTTGTTGAAACATGCTTAAAACGTGTTTAAAACTGAGTTCATGCATAAAAGGGATATCACAAGTAAATATCATAACTTAAATAGTAAACATGAGATGAGAATCAAAACTTCAAAATAGATTTCATAAGCTTAAAACAAGTCAAAACATTCTTAAGGGAATTTCTTATAACCGACAGTAGACCATGCGAGCTACATGGAATCTAACTATATAACCCTAGTTAGCAAGGCTGATTTGAACCATGCCAAGGAACGAGTCACCATACCCAACTATATAACCCTAGTTGGCAAAGTTATCATAATGCCCACTAAGCACAGGACACCATGATCAATATGTGGTACCACTCTCATAAGCCCATGGGGCATTTCATTTCATAACCTACGCTGGCAACGTAGTTTTTGGACTTGGGTAATCGAACCATCGTTACTCGGTGATAAATACTACTTCCAAAACATATACATATAGCTCATAATTTCATAGTGGCACAATCTCATGCCAAATCTTGTTTGAAAAGCATGAAAACACATCGGGCATCATGCAATTCTCATATCATAAGTTCATGAAGCTTAGCATAGCCATAATTCAAAACATATTTTTCCTTCTTAAATTTATACGTAAAGAATTAGGCATGCAATTTTATAAATACATAAAGACATGTTATCTAAACATGTGAACTTTCCCTTGAAAACATGCAATTCAATGAAATCATGCTAGAAATCAACTTTATTGCATGGGCTTTTGAAACCAATTAAGGAATCTTATTCAAATCATAAATTAACCATGAGAAACCATGAATTGATGCATAGAAAATAATTTCATAAGCTTTCCCCAATTTAGATCAAAACCCTAATTTCACAAGTTCATAATTCAAAATAAGAATTGGGGGTTTTGGGCACAATGGTGAAACGAACCCATTGTTGAATACCCACATACCTTGATTGAAGCTAACTCACTTGAAATTGAAAAGACTAGGAGACTTGAACTTGGAGCTTGAGACCTTGAGCTTGAGAGAGTTCTCTTTCTTTTTGAGAGATGAATGAAGATTTTAGAAGGGACTTAGGCTAATGAGGGTGAAAACCCTTCTAGAAATAGTCAAAACAACATCATTTAGGAGTTAAAAGGGTGAGTAATGACTAAAATACCCCTGGGACGTAATTAGGAAAAAGCTGGAAAAAGTTGACTTTCAGGGACCACGGATGGGTTCCACGGGTCGTAGACCAAATCATGGCTCGTGGTTTCCATCCGTCGTTTCTTGCCAAAGAGAAAGCTACGGAAGGTAGTCTATGGGTCAACAGGATGGACCCGTAGAGAGAATCACGGGTCGTAGACCTAAGTCATAGTTCCTGGGGAACATGAAATCCTCTTAATCAAGTTATACGAGTTACAGGACGGTTCGTGGTTCGAAATACATACCGTAGACTTGACTCGTGGTTCTTGGGGAATCACTCAGCCCTCAGGTTTGGTACCACGAGTTAACAGGACGGACCCATAGATTGAACTACGGTCTGTAGAACCAACTCGTGGTTCTGAAACCAAAGTCTGAACCCGGCAAGCTCAACCTATGGCTCCATTCCACGACCCGTGGTTCAGATCATGGTCCGCGGTTTGGACCCGTCACTCCTGGAAACATGGAATTTTTTAGAGTTTCAAACTTAGAAAGTTGGTTCGATTGCTGGGGTTTTACAAGTAGGCTTGGAGAATTGCCTCCATTATTTTGACATGGGCACTTTGTTCATCACGTGTCAAGGCATGACTCACTTCTTGAAAACTAGGAAAATTCATCATGGGTTGTTTGCTGAGGTCTTTCTCCTCATCCACTTTAGCTTGCCTCTCAAGAACAAAGAGTTGCTTGATGTTAAGCGTCTCCTCATGTATGCTAGTTGTCATGTCCAAAAGAGTTTGGAGTGTTTCCAGCATTCCATAGGAATCGACATTTTGTACTCCACTTGCCATGGCATCATTCCTATCAAATTTACAAGCACCACTAGCACTATTGTTAGCATAAACGGAGGAGGGGACGATAGTTAGGACAATCACCCCCAATGTTTATCTGGACCACCACATAAATATAAATCACACCCATCATAGGATCGAGAAGGTGAATACCTCCCTCTCCTAGGGTCGATTCTACAATCTCACCAAAAGTGGAGTCCTCCACAATATAAACATGGATCATTAAAACATGGGTTACAACCACCAACCCCATGAGATTTACGAACATTTTGAGATGCCATAGAATCATTAACAACAAAAGAAATGAAAACTACCTACAACAAAAATAACAAATATTCACAAACTTGAACTAGAGCAAGTAATCTCAAATTCCAAACTAACTCAATACGCCAAATTATTCCCCGACAAGGGCACCATTTTTGATAATGTCCAAAATAACTTCTCTGATTAAGGAGGTGGCTACGATCTTCACAAATTAATTTACTCAACAAAAGTCGGGGTCAAATCCACGAGGAACAATATCAAGGCGATTGAGACAATAAGGAATTAAAACAACTTACTATAATCTAAAGAATGAAAAGATAAAATATTTTGGAGGGTTTTGTTGAGAAATGCATAGAATGATAAAAAATAATTAAGATAAGGGATAGGATTGATTAATGACCTTCACAACACAAGTATAACAAGGGAATTTGGGAATGGGACTCAATTCACATCCATACGATTCATTACAATTCAATTGCCTATTCCTAATCATTCATGGGTCTACCAAAATATGCTTTGGAACCTCAAGTATCTACCAATATCTCTCGATAATCAGTGAATATTTCTTAGCTAGTTCTCACAAATCTAGCCAAGTGTCAACAAAGATATTTCAATTATGGGCAACACTCGAATTTGCCTATTTCTAGCTCAAATTCGTAAAATATGGTTTAAAGCCTCAAATTGTTATAATTAACCTTTTTCCAACCTTGATTTACTCTTTCAAGCTAAATCAAAGTAAAAGATACAAGTCCAAGGGTTGATCACTCCTTTTAGAAATCTATTCAAGCATGAGATTAATTAGAAATTCAAAGACCTAATTCAATAACTAGAAAATATTCAATTAATTGAAAAGCATAAAATAAGAATTCAAACCCAAATATTGTATGTTTCCAACATAATATCCAAATCTCAAAATAATAATTACACCTACAATTATGCAATATAAAGCAAGAGTTGAAGAAAGGAAATTAAGAATTTACAATCCAAAGCTTTGAATATTCACTCTAATGGTGTAGGGTATTAAAGTTGCTCTCCAAGCTTGACAAGATGAGTCTAAGATGTGAAATTTTCCAAAGATGCTTTCCAAAATGGTTTATATGAGTTTTATGTGAATTGGGGGATCAAAATGTGTGATTTTCCAACTCTGCCATGTAGCTGGCGCATTCTTCTTTTCCTTTGTGGGAGGTCTGCCGCGTACATAAAAAGTCTAAGTCTGGTTGAACTTCACCTACGTGAGTGGTTCACTGCGTACGTGAGGCTTGATTGCTTCATTGACCTTAGCATATGCGGCTGGCCACTGCGTTCGCGAAGGCCAGTTTTACTGCCACTGATTTACTTCTCCAAAAAGCTTCATTTTGACTTTTTTTTACTCGATTCCTTTCCCGATCACTTCTAAATCACATAAACCTGTAAAATAAATAAAAATTGTGTCAATTGTACTATTTTTCTCAATTAGGCTAGCAAAAGTATAAGATTAAGATTTAAATAAGTAGGTAAAATACGAATTTATCAACATTATCACTTAGTAACACTTTTTCAACTACGTTTTCTCCTCTAAATACCACACTTCATCATTTACAACTTATAATCATCACATGGGACAGAGGGACTAGTAGCAAAAAAATTACAAAAAAAGAATATTCAATATATCTTACGATGAAGATTTTAGAATCAAAACAGATTAACTCAGAAATACTGTTCATTCAATTTATTTATTTATAGTGTTAATACATAGAATTGTTTGTAATTTTTATTAATAAAAAAAAGTAAAAATGCGCTATTACCAACAGAAAATTAGATGAGCCATATTTTTATCGTGTTAAATTTTTGATCAAAACATGTTGTGCACCTAAATACTATGTAATTTTTGTTTATTCTTCAAATTATAATTAATGATCTATTGTATGGTTATAATTTAGATTTTAAAACTTAGGCGTAAATAAAGAAATATGATAAAACGAAAATAGGAGAGGTACCAAAATAATGACTCCTTTCATCCATTTAATGAAATTCAAAAATATGCAAAGTATATGGGAGTTTCGAGTCTTCTAATATTTCTTTCCTTAAAAGAGATCTTTTTCTTGATAATTCGGGCTATAGGAAAGGAGGAATGGGGGAGGGAACAATAAGGTAGAGAATCGAACCCTCACCAAGAAGGTAAAATTTCAAATAGCAAACCAATTGAGCTACTAAGATTTTATCAAGAATAAAACAAAAATATTAACATCAAATATTTTTTTTAGAAAATATATAATTTTTTTAGATAAAGGTTAAAAAGAAAAATATAACATATAGAATTAAACAAAGACAATATTAATAGCATGTTCGGCCAAATTTTTAAAATCAGTTTATATTTAAAGCTTTTCTTAAAGAATTTGTTTTGGTGAGAAATAGTTTATCTTTGACCAATAAATTTTAAAAATACTAGTGAGCAGCAATTCGTGTTTGGCCAAAATTTTCAAACTGCTTCTAGGCGTACTTTTCTTAAAAGTATATTTCAAAAAAGTATTTTTGGAGAAAAACTACTATTTTTAACTTCTAAAAAATAATTTATGTTACTCCACATAATCACTTATTTTCTCCCAAAAGTTTGGCCAAATATCCTACTTTTCTAATATAAGCACTCATGGCCTTCCAAAAAGAGAAACTTACATCGATATGCTATATTAAAAAAATATTTACCATCTATAGCAATTGCATTTTTTTTTCACTTAACACTTTTAATACATGCACAATACAGGTTTAATACATATTGCAGATAATAATTTATAAAACACTTATAATACAAGTTTTATTCATGGATAATACATTTATCACACACTTTAAGCCACTTATAATACATAGTGAAATTTTTTTACCAAACAAGCATAATATATTTTAATACACTTATAATAATGTAGACCATAAAATTTGCGTTGAGAAAATAATAATCGAGACAGGGAAATATCGCAATAATCATACTATTTTAATTTCAATATATGAGTGTTACAATCTCTATGAATCATCTAATTTTTCTTTTTGAATATAAATTCAAGGGCCTTTGAGCTTGATTTTGAATTTGATCTTGACTTGTACTTGAATTCAAGGGCTTTTGAACTTGATCTTGAATCTAGTGGTCTTGATCTTAAATCTATGAATTTAGGTGCTTGAATGCTTGAATTTGTAGCTTGTAGAGAAATCTTCAGCGTTTGATCCACGAGCTCTCTCTTGCTTCTTGTTAGAATTCTGGTGGCTTTTCTGAATTATGGAAGACCCTTATTTATATTTGTAGGATGGCGGAATTTTGGTGAGGATAGGCTTCTTTTGGCCAATCAGATTTTAGTGATATGACGATATTTGAATGGTCGGAACATGTTACTTGTACACATGGTGCATTTTTGGCCTTTGATTTGACTGGGCATGCTGCATCATTTTGATATGTGGCGTGATCCTATTGTCTCCTTTGCTTGACTTAGCATGCCACATCATTTGCCATGTGGCACCAAAGTAGGTCTCTAGAATAACATGACGTCTGGGACTTAGCAAAGTGGGCTCATTATTTGTAGTCAAAATTAATGTACTTGCCCAGTAAGAATTAGACTTTAATTAAATTCATATTTGTTGGATTTAATTAATTAATTCAGTTATATTAATCCACCATATATATTTTGATTAATATATCTTGGATTTAATATAATTCAAATTATTTTATAAATTTATATCCAATAAATTTTAGATGATTACAAATGCTCCCTTCTTCAAAACTTGTCATGGTTATCAATTATTCATGACTAGGTTTGAAGTATCTTAAAATATGAACATGTATCCAAAAATAAAAATCATCATTTTTTGTCATTATGAATATTCTTTCCAGTATCAAAAAAATATTTGGAATTATGAGCTACATATGATTTCCAGAGAATGCATATACCATGTGGGCCCCATAGGTTATCTTTCCTTCGTTAACTTTAATATAATTCCCTTTTCCCAATCCTTCCGCATAATGTTGCCACCAGTAACTTGATGTTCTTCAATTAGGATTAGGACATAATTTACCCGATTATCATTATTTAGGAGTATGCTACCGGCGTATCTATTAGGCATCTATAAATAGGCCCAACCTCACCATTATGCCAACAACAACCTTCCTCGTCAAATAATTTGTACCTTGATGTCAGAACGTCAGAATCAAAAATATGTCTTGATCGCGGGAAACCAGACTTCAAGGGATTCATTTTCACCAAAAAACTTGGATCGAGTCTAGCAAAGGTGGTCTAGACTAAATTTTGAGTTTGACTTTCGAATCTGAAACGTGGATAGGTAACAATCTTTATTTTACTTGTGATTTTTTGGTGTCATCTTTTCTTTTCTTCTTCTTTTGTAGGAATTCTTGTTTAAAAGGATGGTCCATGAAGAAGGTTATCTTATGGCACAAAGAGATGGATACTCATCCTCGCCCTAAGAAAGGTAAATTTAAAGGTAGTTTTACAGCGCAAAAGGATGGATACTCATCCCCTCCCTAAGAAAGGTAAATTTAAAGGTAATCTTATGGTGCAAAGGGATGGGTACTTGTTCCCTCCCTAAGAAAGGTAAATCTAAAGATAATCTTATGGTGCAAAGGGATGAATACTCATCCCCGCCATAAGAAAGGTAAATTTAAAGGTAATCCTATGGTGCAAAGGGATGGATACTCGTCCCCGCCCTAAGAAAGGTAAATTTAAAGGTAATCTTGGAAGATTTTCGACTTCAACTTGCAGATTTAGCAGATTTGAAGACTTCAGCTTACAGACTTAATAGAATTGAGATCTTCACCTTGCAGGGTTGGTAGATTTTCAACTTCAACCTACAGAGTTAATAGATTTGAGACCTTCACCTCGCAGGCTTGGTAGATTATTGACTTCAACCTACAGACTTGGATAATTTGAAAACTTCACCTTGCAGGCTTGATAGATTTTTGACTTCAACTTGTAGACTTATTGAATTTGAGAACTTCACCTCGTAGTCTTAGTATATTATCAACTTCAATCTACAGACTTAGAGAATTTGAGACTTTATCTTGCAAACTTGATGAATGTGAAGACTTCAACTCACAAACTTGGAGGATTTTGAAGACTTCAACTTTTGTCTTGGCAAATTTGAAATCTTTATCTCATAGACTTGGAGGATTTGAGAACTAGACTTGGTAGATTTTGACTTCAACCTTCATGCTTGGTGAATTTGAGAACCTCAAATCTTGTTGAAGAAGCTCAATTTTCATAGAGGTTTGCCCTCGTCAAGCTATCAATATTTGGCAAAACTCCAAAGTTTGATAAAAGAGTACTTGTAGACCTGACTTTCATGTGGCAGGTCAAGTGAGAACATGTATTTTTGACACTCATACGACTGAACCTAGAATGAAATTCTAAACCCCTACGTACCTCAGTGAAGATGATCAAGTCATAACGTAGTTCTGGTGGAGTGATTGTTTTTTGGGTCCTAACTTTTGCCTAAGCCACCTCTTACAAAGTTTTCAACCTAGTGGACCTTTTGTGTCCTAACCTTTGCCTAGGATGCCTCTTGCAAGGTTTCCAACCTAGCGGATAATTTTTTTCAGGAACCATACACATTTTATACTCTATGATCCAGAAGTGACATGCAGTTTATGCTCGTGCCTTAAGGAGCGTCAACTTGCTTCAAGGGTGGTACCTCTTCAAGAACATGGCGCTAATGGGACCAATTCTCACGCCATCCATATCAACAAGCTTGTAAGTGCCATTTGAATATGATTCTTTTATAACATATGGTTCATCCTATTTTGAGGTGAATTTGCCCCCAGACTTATGTGAAGTGATAATGGGTCTCCTGACTGCAAGAACTTGATCTCCAACTTGGAAGCTACTCAAGCGAACCTTTTTTTAAAGCATATGATAGATGAGCTTGATAAGATTCAAGATTTTGTTAAGCTTCCAACCTCTTCTCATCAAGTGCTTCTAACTCTATAAGATGCAATCGAGCATTTTCTTCTTCAGTGAGCCCTTCTTGAATAGCAAATCTTAAAGAAGGTATATGAATCTCAAGAGGTAGGACTGCTTCAACCCCAAAAGCAAGTGAGTATGGGGTTGCTTGTATCAGTGTGTGATAAATCATCCTATACGTCCATAAGGCTTTTTCCATTCACTCGATCCCATATCTTTTAGACTTGGAGACGACCTTCTTCAATAAGTTGCATAGAGTCTTATTGAAAACTTCAGCTAGACCATTGGCGGCAGCATGATACATAAAAGATTTATGTTGCTTGAAACCAAAGAGATCACAAATCTTTTTCATCAACTTATTATCAAGTGGTTTACCATTGTCCGTTATTATGTAGAAAGGAATGCCAAAATAGTAGATGATATTTACTCACATAAAGTTTGCAACATTCTCCTTCATTACTTTCTTAAGAACGATAGCTTCAGCCAATTTTGAGAAGAAATCTATTGCGGTCAAGATGTATAAGTGTCCACCAGAAGACTTTGGTAGGGGTCCAACAACATCCAATCCCCAAGCATCAAATGACCAAGATGTGATAGTTGGGTGTAGCACTTTGGGAGTCTAATGTATGAAATTTGCATGAAACTGGCAAGCCTTGCATCTCCGAACGTAATCCAAGCAATCTTTCACCATTGTTGGCTAGTAATATCCCATCCTTTTTATGTGGAAGTGTAGCTTTGGACAAGATTGATGTGATCCACATACTCTTGAATGTGCTTCTTGCAAAGCTTGGACTGCTTCTTCCTCCCCTAAACATCACGAGAGTACTCTCTCAAAGGATCTTCTATACAATGTATCCTTGTAGTAAAAGAAGTGAGGTGCATGATGACGAATGCCAGTCCTTCTCCTTGGAATTTTTGAAAGTATCCCATAACACAAGTAGTCAATAACAGGTTGCCACCAATCTTCTTTCATGGCTTCAGAAATAGCAACGAGATGCTCCAGCTCATCTTCTATATATTCATCCTCATTTAGGGGTGGTACTACCCATTTTTGGCAGATAGTGACTCGTGTCTGATTCAGAAGAGTTAGAGTTGAAGCTAGAGCAGCCAAGGCATCAAATTTTCTATTTTCCTTCCTCGGTATATGTTGGAATGTCACATCTCCAAGCCATCCTATAAACTTTTGAGCATAACCATGATATGAGTGTAGCTCAGGCTTCTTGACCTTATAGCTTCCCAAGAGTTGATAGATCACCAACTGAGAGTTTCCAAGACTTGCAATTAGAGTTGCTTCATGTCAACAGCTATTTCGAGTCCCAGTACTAACACTTGATATTTAACAACATTGTTGGAGCAACATTGCGTCAAAATAAAGGAGTACGGAAGGACCTCATCTTGTGAAGTGACAAACACCATGCCAGCACCAGCTCCACCTTGATATGCTACACCATTAAAATACATCTTCCATGGATATTGAACTTTAATAACCATTTCATCCTCATCAAGAAGTTCATCAGTAGCTCCCAATCATCAAGTATCGGTGATACGCCAAGAAGTTTGCTAATGTTTGTCCCTTTATAGCTTTCTGAGGGATGTACACGATCTCAAACTGTTAGAACTGAAGATACCACCTTGAAAGTCGGTCACCGAGGACTGATTTTGACATCACAAACTTGAAGGGATTTGCTCTATATACAAGATGAACAACATGAGCTTTGAAGTAGTGCTTCATCTTTTGGATTGAGAAGACAAGCGCCAAACACAACTTTTCAATTGGCTAATACTTCAGCTCATTTGGTGTCATCATTCTACTCAAGTAATAAAGAGAGTTCTCTTTGCCATTACTATTTTCTCGAGCCAATAGTGCTCCAACTAACCTTTCTTGAGTTGCAATGTAGAGTATCAACGGTTTTCCAGGTATATGAGCCACAAGAACTGGAGGCTTAATCAAATATGACTTGATACTTTCAAAGGAATTACTAAAAGCTTGGTCTCACTTGAAAGGAGCACCCTTCTTCATAAGATGGCTGAATGGTTGACATCTTCCATCTAGATTCGAGATGAACCTCCTCAGGTATGCTAGCTTTCCTTGAAGGCCTTTTAACTCGTGGATATTTTGAGGCTCGAGCATCTTCAAAATTACATCTACTTTAGCTTGATCAATCTCAATTCCTACATATCACACAATGAAGCCAAGAAACTTTCCAGAAGTAACTCCAAAGGCACATTTCAACAGATTCATTCTGAGTTGATATTATCGGAGCAGATCAAACACCATTCTCAGGTCTTTCAAGTGGTTACTCCTCTTTCTTGACTTCACCACTAAATCATCAACATAACATTCAACATTTTTGTGGAGCAAGTCATCAAAGATATTTTGCATATCCCTTTGATATGTGGCACTAGGATTCTTCAAACCAAAAGGCATCACCTTGTAGCAATAAATACCTTTAGGCATACAGAATGCAATGAGTTCTTCATCCTTTGATGCCATATGGATTTTGTTATAATAGGATGAACCATCTATAAAAGACATAACCTCATAAGCCGTGGTAGCATCAATCATCAACTCTGGAATGTAGAGTGGAAATTTGTCCTTAGGGCATGCGTGGTTGAGATCCCTGAAGTAAACACAAACTTGAATTTTGCCATTCTTTTTTCGCACAAGAACAATACTTGAAATCTATGTGGGGTATTTCACTTCATAAATAAAGCCATCTTCAATGAGTTTGTTTACTTCATTCTCAATCAATGGAACCAAGTCTGGTTTGAAATGTCTTTGGGCCTGCTTAACAGGTCGAGCACCATTCTTGACCTCCAAGTGATGGACTGCTACTTTTAGATCCAAGCCAAGCACCTCTTTATAACTCCAAGCAAAGAAATCTTTATACTCTTTGAGTATATCCATGTAGGCAATTTCTTCATCCACTTCCAGAAAGCACTTAGGTAAGTTAGCCTTGGGTCTTCATCAGTGCCAAGGTTGACTTCCTTCAAGGGGTATCTTGTGGTCTTAATCCTTCTTCAAGTTCCAGTGGAGCATCTCTACCATCTTCATCCTCTTGAGGATCACCATCATTGATAGATATGTGATGACACAAGGCGATATCCTTCAACTCCTCATCAACCTCCATTTGAGATAAGGTATCTTGCCTACTCCGGGTAGAAATATGATATGTAGAGCCTTCACTTTCTTTATCTTCCTCATGTTCCTTGGTATGAATCACAGTGTGAGTCCTTGCTTTTAGTATCTCCTCAAATGAAACCACAAGTTTCATCTGTCATCTCATTCTAGAAGGGATCAAACTTTGAAAATCCTTTTGGGTTGAAGCACGCATTATCAAGTTTTGATAGTTTCTTTGGTGCTTGTTATTCTTCTTCAATGGACCTAACCGCTCGAACATAGAAGTTCTTGTGGTTGATTTTCCAGGTCGATCAAAGACAGAAGGCCTTTTGTTGGAAGCGGTAGACTCATCTTCCACAGTGATGTAGTTGCTACTTGACCTTTTTATGGAGATGCGAATTGGCAGTGGTTTCTTTTATCCTAAGACTTCATGTGATTTCTTGGTATTAGCTTCTGATGGGAGTTTCCCTAACTTTGATGGCTCATTGGTATTATATCTAGCCTTTGCAAACAACTTGTAAGCATTTGGATCTAAACTTTCACTTGTACGTTTTATAGGGAGCATCACATCTTGTAGTGGATTCTGAGACACAAACTCTCCAAGTAGCTTTGAGGATAAGTTTACTGCATCAATCCATTTAAAGGAAGAGTTAGCCCCATAGCATATTTCCTTGGACGTCGAATGATTGTCCTTCCTCTTTCTTCAACTTTGAAACATAGCGGAGTACATAAGTTGCTTTCCTTTTCAAGGACATGATCTTCCCTTTATTCAAAATAGAGTGAGGCTTTTTATCGTCAACTTTGACTTTTCTAATAGCCACATTGGCTCTTTTGACTACAAGCTTATCACACTTGGTCATTTTGACATCGTCAATCTTTGCCTCCTTCATGATATAACTCTTCAAGAAAAACTTTGCATCAGCAAAGTATGACTCGACTTCAGTGAATAGCTTATCATCAGCAATTATTTTTCTTTAAATTACACCTTCAAGATACTTCAAACATTAATAGTATGAGGATGAGACAATTTTTTTCTCATGTACCCAAGGCCTGCAAAGCAATATATTGTATGAATTCATTGCGTTGATCCCATGTATCCATGTATTGGATTACAAATCTTCGATATGGATCTCTAACTTGATAGAACCTATGGCCCTTTAACCCCTTTGATAGAATCCTTGGATCATAAAATGACTTATAGTAAGTTCTTCAATCGTCATACCAAGCTCATGCATTATGCAAATAGGCAGAATGGTGACTCCAGATCCCTCATCTATTAAGATTTTATTTATTCTCTTCTCTAGCATATAATCCACCATATACAAAGGATGACTTTGTAGTGTTTCACCAAAAAGATCATCATCTGTAAATGTGACTTTTATATCACATGCATGTACTTTTTGGAAAGGGAATTCAGTAGGATTTTTGGAAGATGAAGGAGGCGCCATAGACAGACTTTCACTTTTTGCTTCTTCTTTGTCAGTATTGAAACATGATGCATCGATGTTGTCTTGAGCAGTTTTCATATGGAACAAACTCGGTAAGAATTCCTCCAAAGTCAAAGGACATCATGGTTTTTGGTGGTGATGCACCTTTACTTTTGCCTTCTTTGGATGCTTAACTGATTTTTGCTTTCTTGGTCTCCTAACCATCCTCCTTATAGTTGGTTGCTCAGATGACTTTTTTCGTGGACTTGTCTTGTTGCCTGGTCACCAGAAGCTAACCTTCATCATCGTCTCTATCGATTTGGGATTTATCATGCTCCAATGGTTCTTCTTTATGCTCTTCCAAGCTGCATATTTAGACCAGATCAAGCGAGCCAAATGTGATGGAGATTTGATTAGAACTTGCATGGTTATAATCAAGGACAATCTTCTTCTCGCTAGCCAATTGCATGACTTTATCCTTGAATACAAAACACTTCAAAAGAGGGTGACCCACAAGCCTATGATACTTGCAATAGTTTGGGTCGTTAGTTCGTCCAGCTTCGTCGAGTTGCTTCATCTCTGGAAACTTAATGAGCTTCAGCTTAAGAAATTCATCAAAAAAAATAATCAAGAACGTGAGAATTGAGGAAGGGGTATTCTATTTCCTGCATCCCTTTCAAGGTCAACTTTCGATTTGGGAATCCATAAGAGGAAGTAGTTTTCACACTTTGCTTCTTGCTCACCTTCGTAGTAAACTTCACAGGCAACATATTGACATTCATAGATTCTTTATTGTCACTCCTGGGAATAAATTTACTCTATCTCTTGAGTTGTTGCTTGTCCTTTCCTTAACGAGGGTTATGAACATGCACCATATCTTTTCTAGTAGAAGACATACTCGAGTTCATATCATGAGCACAAGTAGATAGATCTTCAAAGGTGTTTGGCCTGATTCTTTGTAAGATGTAGAGAAGCTCCCAATGCATTCCTTGGATGCACATTCATGTTCCAGACGCCTCATTGAGTCTATATTTGCAGTTTAGGCACGCATTCCTCTAGCGATTGATGAAGTCGATAATAGGTTCATCCTCCCTTTGGTGAATACTTGTGAGTTCCACCATGCTCACCGTACGCTTTGTGTTATATAAGTGAATGAGGAACTCAGGCTCTACTTTCTCCCAACTATCGATAGAGTTAGGCTTGAGATTCGTGTACCAATCAAAGGTACTTACTTTTAAGGAGCGGATGAACTTCTTGACCAGATAGTCTCTGTAGGTTCCAGCATTGCTACACGTCTAAACAAAGTGTGCAACATGTTGATTTAGGTTTTCTTTGCCCTTGAATTGTTGAAATTTGGGGGCTGATAACTGGCAGGCATCTTGAAGCTGTCAATTCTTGCATTGTATGACTTGGCCTACATAAGGGAAGACTTGGTAGAAACTTCATACCTATCCTTGATGGTCCCTTCGATGAACTCCTTCATCCAGTCGAGTGGGATGATCCCTTCAGAAGAAACTGGAAGTTCCTTAGTTGGCGGTGCTTGCTTTATAAGAGCTTTAGTCTCTTAAACTTCAAGAGTCTTTCTAGGTGCATGGCTAGATTCTGCGTTCATCAATCCATCCATCATGTGCATCAACTTGTCAATTCGAGACTCATGATTGTGCAAATGATTGGTCAATCCTTCAATCATCTTTGCCAGGTTTGCAAGTTGCTCCTTCATAGATGAAGCATCAGTTACCATCGCTTGCATGATTATTGGAGATGTCAAAGAGTAGCATGGATTGTCGCATAATTTGATTTTTGATGGGCTCACATCACGTGGTGTGAGTAGAGAGGATCCATCACTTGAATCATCGTCTTTCTTCATGGCGGAGTTCTTGGACCCAGAGAGATCAAATAGAGATAGAGTCTTCTTAATCCTTTCAGCAATATTGCTTTCCCCTTCTGATGCATTGGTGGAGGATCTTGCTCCTTTTGTGGATGAAGATCCAGAAACAAGAGTTGATGCGGATGACACATGGAGTGATTTTTGTCCCAACATACTTGCCTTACTTCTCGTAACTGGTCCAAAACTAGGTAATGCCAAGGATGCTTTCCACTACAGCACAGAACTTGGAGTTTGCGGCCTTAGATGAAGTTGATCTTCTTGGAAGACGTTTTGATATTCTTAAACTTTGATGATTGAAAAGTTGAGATGAGAAATAGAGTCCCACTGTAGGTGCCAACAAAAAATTTGTATCGAGAAAATAATAATTGGGACAGAAAAATATTGCAATAATCGTAGTATTTTGATTTCAATATATGAGTGTTACAATCTCTATGAATCTGTTGATTCTTTTTTTCGAATATAAATTCAAGGGCCTTTGAGCTTGATCTTGAATTTGATCTTGACTTGTACTTGAATTCAAGGGCTTTTGAGCTTGATCTTTAATCTGGTGTCTTGATCTTGAATCTATGAATTTAGGTCCTTGAATGCTTGAACTTATAGCTTGTAGTGAAATTTGTAGCATTTGATCCACAAGCTCTCTTTTGCTTCTTGTTAGAATTCTGGTGGATTTTCTGAATTATGGAAGACCCGTATTTATAGTTGTAGGATGGAGGAATTTTGGTAAGGATAGGCTTCTTTCAGCCAATCAGATTTTAGTGACATGACGATATTTGATTCGTCAAAACATGTCACTTGTCCACATGACGCATTTTTGACCTTCGATTTGACTAGGCATGTTGTATTATTTTGATACGTAGTGAAATCCTATTGGCTCCTTTGTTTGACTTAGCATGCCATGTCATTTGACACGTGACACCAAATTGGACCTCTAGAATAACACGACGTCTTGGGCTTAGCAAAGTTAGCTCATCATTTGTAGCCCAAATCAACGGACTAACCCAATAAGAATTGGACTTTAACTAAATCCATATTTGTTGGACTTAATTAACTAATTCAATTATATTAATCTATCATATTTATTTGGACTAATATTTCTTGGATTTAATATAATTCAAATTATTTTATAAATGAATATCCAATAAATTTTAGATGATTACAAATACATCTATATTCCATTCATAATTCACTTTTAATACATAGTATAGATTTCACTGGTATCAAAATATTACTATTTATTGCTATACATGGTAATAAATAAAAAATATATTTAAAAATAGTAATTATTTATTAAAAAAGTACTCATCCAAATAATTAACTTGATCAAACATGTTATAAGACATTAACTTTTGGGATAATTAGGCAAAATGGTTGCTCTGCCATATTATTTACCAAAAAAATGACAGTCTCCTCCTCCTTCTTCATCTTCTTCTTCTTTTTCTTCTTCTCCCTTTTTCTTAAAAATTTAACATACCACAAATGTGAATCATTTTGAGCAAATTATATATCAAAAAACTCGAAACATCAAGAGGAGTTCATATCTAAAATTTGGGACTGTTTAAAGGAGATTTTGAGTTGGTCGGGATTGAATAGAAAAAAGTAAAATTACTTGCAATAAAATCATTTTTGCTTTCGGAATCACCTCCTTCTTCATAATCAATCTTCCCTTTAACTGTTTCTCATCCCTTTCCTTCTTCTTTAATGTCACGACCCAAATTCTCGATCATGATGGAACCTACAACCCCCCACTAGGTGAACCAATCCCCGTAGCCCGTAACAATTAGTAACGGGCTACTAGCTAATAGTTAAGCGGAAGAAACGATATAATCAAGCGGAAGCAAAAGAACAAGATGAAAAGATAGATAATAAGAATATATATACATATGCGGAAGCTAAACCAAACCCCAAAATATGGTATCATAGTATAGAGTCAGAACTATATATAAGGAGTACGAAGCATCCAAAATAATATATACACAACTGTCTTCGAGTAGTAACAGAGTACATGATACAGAAGATAAACTAAAGCTAAGCTCCGGTCGCCAAGAGCTCACCCTCAGTCTGGATAGTCCAAAAGATCTCCAAGCATGAATCCCACGATCTAGCGGGATGGCCCACACTAGGAACTATACCAGAAGATGCAGAGTGTAGTATGAGCACCAATTGTAAAGAAACCAGTACCCAATAGGTATCATAGGCCGACTAGGCACATATAGGATAGAAGAGCAGTAATAAGCGGAATAGAAACAAGTAATCACAGAAGGCAATGAATAAGCACACGGAAGCTAGCACGGAAGGAATACAAACAGAAACAACATACATGGCTAGCTACTATAACACAATCACAGGCGAAAGGAAGAAACACATACCCGGGATCCTCGCAATAACAAGTATATAAAGAAGAGTTTAGAAAGTAGGCGGTATAATGGTAACCTCAAATGGATAGAAAATGAGAGAAAAAATAATGATAATCATGCTTGCAAACAAGATACGATAACCCCAAATAGACATACTAATCTCAAGTCAGAATCCAACAGTTAAAAGCCCAAAATCAATCTAACAAACTCCAATCTCACTAGAAACCATGACAGGAACCAATACCGCGATATAATAACAATAAGTCTAAGTATAATCCCACGGGCGCCCATACACCCAAGGAATACAAGCAAGTGAAGACAAACCCCCCAGCTGCCCATACTACCAGAGCGTACAATCAGCAAATAGTAAACAAGGGTGGAACCTCACACAAATGAATGATATGCTATGATATGCCAAACCAAGTGTAACCGCAGTGTCATTATGTTACCCTCTTTGGTGCCCCAAAGGTCCAATAAAGGCGGGACCCATGTAAGGACTTCTCCAGAGTACATCTACTCTGCCGTACACTCCTACCCCCGGTCATCCTTTTTCCTGTAGCACTTGGTTCGGGACGATAGGGTCCATGGTGGTCTATTCGTAGACCACATACTACATTCTATCCTCAAAATATCAGTCCGGAGTGCCACCAGATCCAAACTAGTACTCAAATGCCCCAAATGCTTGCCTGAATTCTATCCAGGTCTAAATCAATAAAATGAGTCGCATAAACCCCCTTCAAGGGTGCCCGGGAGTATCTGGGTCTAAAACGATAATAATTAAGTTCGATGCTCGGCTTTACCGAGTCTAATATCATTTCTCATCCATAACAGGGTCAATCTAGCACCTCGATTCAACTGGGTTTAATATATAGGAGGGAAACTATAATAAATCTTTCTTTTAACTTTACTTACCCCAAGAAGATTCATTAAAATGATACCAAACTATTTCATAATCAATTTTACTGAAAATGGGCCCCACGGGCCATGCAGGATTTAGAAATCATCAATAGAAGGCCCGAAGCCAAAACCGTAGTAAACCATGAAGAAAATCCTTTATATGCATGATATTGACATGCTCAATCACAATCAATAGCCCAATGGCTCACAATCAACCTATTGGCCCTGCACAGACTCCAATCATTCTACAACACAGATAGCCAGCTCTATAACAATAATAACGATGTCTGGGCTCACGGACATTCCCAATATCCAACCATCTATGTTCTAGAGTCAATATAAGGCCTCACAGGACCACAAGGGTGATAATATCATCTATCGCAGGTACTACAACCATCAGAGGAAGAAAAAGAATCGGACATGAATAAAGCGGTCAAGTTCTGTGGTACCAACTAGTAAACCCAACCCAAGGATGCCCATTAATATAATTTTATTCTATATATGCGAAGTCTAAAGAGTTTAAACAGTAACCTATATGTCGTCCGATGACAAGCAGCTGGGACAACGATATCCATGCCCGACTCACTCTGAGAAACCTCGAACGATGATCAAACAATCACAAACATGAATAATATATCAAGATGAGTCAAACGAAACCCATATCACTATAATAATAGCTGGGTCGAAATTCGGATCACCGGCAAGCCCATAGGCCCCGAAACCAAAAACGAGAGCGCACAACATAATCATCACACTCAAGGTGTGCATGCTCAGATTTTGGAGAGAATTTGGCCAAGGAATTGGCTTAAACCATCCAGCCCATTATAAGAACAATTGAAGAATCAAATGAGATAAATAGACAGAATAAAGCAGATAAAACTTACAATTTATGATGGAGGAACGATCACAAGTAAGGAATATGCACCCCAATACCAAAAATTGAAGAAACACAGAGTTTGGACGAGTTTTGAGCTTACAATAATAGAGAATTCGTATTTTTGGGAGAAGAAGACAAAATTAAGAGTTTATATACTTCCTAGGGGTCCTTCATAGTGATTGCGAAGGTACCCCTCGCGGTCGCGAGGACCATGCTGGCTAGACCATAGCGATCGCGAAAACTAGCCACGCAATCACGAAGAACAAAGGGGGAGAGGCTTCATCGCGATCGCGATAGGAGATCACTCAATTGCGAAGAAGAAGGGACTAGGTGCTTCATCGCGGTCGCGAAGGGAGAAGCTCGCGATCGCGATTAAGGCCTGAGGCCTGCACCTGCAACATCAAAAATCTGCAACTTTTCCAAAATTCTATGGGGAATTTCGAGAAAAATGGAAACCGATATTTAAAAACCAATAATGCTAACAGAGTGGAAACGACGTTCCAGACTCAACGGAAATGATGAAACAACCATACGAGGTCGTTTTGGAGAAATGTTGACCCAAGTCAACACTAACCAACACGCAACCAAACACTCAAAATGAGCTCGCTCACTCGAAACCTAAACCAACCATTTTTCTAACCCAAACTCGACATTTTGGAGCTGATGGAATCATCAGATTTTGAGTACAACACTCCGATCATCAATAGTTGACCAAAGTTACACTTTTAACTCCAAATGGACTGAAAAACAGAGAAAGTAACATAAAACCCATACCGGAAGCTTTTTGGCCTCAACTAAAGATCCAACTGGACTAAACTTAACGCTACGGAGCTTATGGAACTGTCAGAATTCAATTTCGAGCATCTTTGCTAAGAATGTTGACTAAAGTCAACGATATTCTAAGATAAAGCTCTAAAACAGGCAAACAACCAAAACAACCAAACAAATAACCAGGGCACCAAACTACCGGTCCCAGCAAGCTATAAATGACTTATGGCCATTACAAGAAAGCTCTAATAGTACAAAAAAAATGTAAACACAAAGATGACCGGAGGGGTCATCACAACATCCACTACTAAAAAGACTTTCGTCCTCAAAAGTTAAGAAGAAGGGAGTACCTGAAGGCTCGAACAACTGCGGATACTGAGCATGCAACTCACTCTCGGTCTCCAAAGTAGCCTCCTCAACTGGATGATGCTTCCACTAAATTTTCACAACCAGAATCTCCCTAGATCTCAATCTCCTGATGTCTCTGGCCAGAATAGCTATCGGCTCCTCATCAAAGGATAAACTCTCATCTAACTGAACTGAATCCCAATGCAACATATGAGACTCATCTGGAACATACCGGCGTAATTTCTAGACATGAAAAACTGGGTGCACAGCTGAAAACATCAAAGGCAAAGCTAACATGTAGGCAACACTACCAACCCTCTGAAGAATCTCAGACGGCTCAATGAATCTGGGGCTAAGCTTACCCCGCCTACTAAATCTCATCACGCCCTTCACGGGCGATACTCAAAGGATTACCAAGTCACCAACACTGAACTCCAAGGCATGAAGTCTACGATCAGTGTAGCTATTCTGCCTACTCTGGGCTGCTTTAAGTCTGTCATGGATCACACGGACTCGTCCTAAGGAATCTTGAAGTAGATTTGTACCCAGAGGCCTAGACTCCAATCCGTTAAACCAACCAATCAGCGATCTGCAATGCCTACCATACAACACCTCGAAGGGTGCCATGCCAATGCTACAATGGAACCAATTATTATACGCAAACTCAGCCAAAGGCACAAACTGATCCCAAGAATCTCCAAAGTCAAGAACATCCTCTAGGATTTGAATGGTCCTCTCGAACTGGCCATCTGTCTGTGGGTGGAAAGCAGTACTAAGCTGAACCTTTGTACCCAAATCTCACTGAATAGCCCTCTAAAACTGAGATGTGAATTGAGTTCCACGGTCTGAAATGATAGAAGTTGGGACCCCGTGCAACTGAACAACCTCACGAATGTAAATCTGAGCTAACCTCTCAGCACCGTAGGAAGTCTAAACCGGCAAGAAGTAGGCCAACTTAGTCAGCTGATCCACAATCACCCAAATGGAATCAAAACCCTGGGAAGTACGTGCCAAACCAACCACGAAATCCATGGTAATTCCTTCCCACTTCCACTAAGGAATGGAAAGTCGTTGCATCAAACCTCCAGGTCTCATTTGCTCGAACTTTACCTGCTGACAGTTCAAGCACCGAGATATAAACTCTGTTATATCCCGCTTCATACCACTCCACCAGTAAAGCTGCCTCAAATTTCTATACATCTTTGTTGCGCCAGGATGAATGGAGTATCTAGAATAATGCACCTCATGAAGTATCAACTAAATCAAATCTCCAACCCTCAGAACACAACGACGACTGTCGAACCTCAGAATACCATCAGAACCCAAAGTAGCCCGGTTGGCCTCACCCCAAACTACCTGATCACGAAGGTCACACAAACTCTGATCCTCAAATTGTTGGCTCTGAATCTGATTAACTAGAGTAGAACGAACCTCAATACTGGCAAGAACTCTACTAGAATTTGACAAGTCAAGTCTAACCAAATGGTTAGCCAAGGACTGGATGTCAAGGCTAACGGTCACACAAAAACTGAAAGTAAATCTAGGATGCCCATACTCACCGCCTCCTAACTCAAGACATCCGCTACCACGTTTGCCTTGCCCAGATGATATAGAATGGTGAAATCATAGTAGTAACTCTATCCATCTCCTCTGCCTAGAGTTCAGCTCTCGTTGACTCGTAATATACTGAAGACAATGATGGTTGGTGAATATCTCACAATGAACCCCATATAAGTAGTACCTCCAGATCTTGAGCGCGAAGACTACCGCCGCTAACTCCAAGTCATGAGTGGGGTAGTTGCGCTCGTGAACCTTCAGCTCCCTCAACGCATATGCTATCACTCGACCCTTCTACATCAACACACAACCAAGACAGACCCCAAAAGCATCATAATACACGGAGAAACCCTGACCCTCAACCGGAAAGGTCAACACAGGAGCTGAAGTCAACAAGGCCTTAAGCCTCTGAAAGCTATCCTCGCACTGATCTGACAACTGGAATGGAATATCCTTTCTAGTCAGCATAGTCAAGAGTGCTGCTATGGAAGAAAATCCCTGAATGAACCTCCTGTAGTAACCTGCTAACCCAACAAAGTTGCGAACCTCAGTGGCAGTAGTAAGTCTAGGCCAATCACGCACCGCTGAAATCTTACCCGAATCAACTCTAATCTCATCCTTAGACATCATGTGTCCTAGGAATGCAACTGACTCCAACCAAAACTCGCACTTTGAGAACTTGGCATAAAGCCAATGATTTTTCAAAGTTTTAAATACTGTCCTCAAGTGTTGCTCATGCTCATCTCTACACTGGGAGTATACCAATAGTGTTATCTATGAAGACTATCACGAACGAATCCAAATATGGGCTAAGCACCCTGTGCATCAAGTCCATGAAGGCTGCGGAGGCATTAGTCAACCTAAATGACATCACCAAGAACTCATAATGGACATAACGTGTCCTGAATACTGTCTTAGGGATGTCCTCCGCCCTAATCCTCAACTGGTGGTAGCCGGACCTCAAATCAATCTTCGAAAACACGGCTAAACCCTAAAGCTGATTAAACAAGTCATCAATCCTAGGCATCGAATACCAATTCTTCATTGTCACCTTATTCATTTGCTGATAATCAATACACATCTGCATCGACCCATCTTTCTTCTTAACAAATAGAATAGGAGCACCCCAAGGCGACACACTCGGTCTAATGAACCCATTAGCTAACAAATCTTGTAGCTGTTTCTCAAGCTCTCTCAACTCAGCTGGATCCATACGATAATGAGATATAGAAATGGGCCTGGTGCCCAGCTCTAACTCAATAGCAAAATAAATATCTCTCTCAGGTGGAAGGCCTGGCAGGTCGGTAGGAAACACCTCAAGGAAGTCTCTAACCACAGGGACAGACTCAGGAGACGAAGGGTCAGCACTAGTATCTCGGACATATGCTAGATAAGCTAAACACCCACGGGAAATTAACTTCCTAGCTTGAAGACAAGAGATGATCCCATATGGTGCGCGGCTAATAGAATCTTGCCACACAACTGGGGATACACCAGGCACGGCGATGGTAATGATCTTGGAATAACAATCCAAAACCGCACAGTGAGGGAATAACAAGTCCATGCCCAGTATCACATCAAAATCTAGCATATCAAGTATCATCAAATCACCCCAAGTCTCCAAATTACCAAGAGATATCATGCAAGATCTCACAATCCGATCCACTACTAAAGAATCTCCTACTAGGGTCAAAACAGAAACAGGAATAGATAACGACTCACTAGCCACCCCAAAACAAGGCACAAAGTAGGCAGATACGTATGAACATGTAGATCCAGGATCAAATAAAGCCATAGCAGACTGATGGAACACAGAATTTGTACATGTAATCAAGGCATCCGAGGCCTCTACCTTCGGTCTCCCAGGGACCGCATAAAACTAACGACGACTTCCACCTGACCGACCACCATCCCCACTACCTGCTCTGCCACGCGAGGTACCACCCCTAGTCTGACCACCACCCCCTCTAGCCAGTGGCTGAACTGCTTGCAAAGGCTCGACCATTTGAGCGGCTGAATGAACTGTACCTCGCTGGGGGCAATCTCTAGCATAATGGCCAACAACACCATACTCATAACAAGGCCTTGATGGCCTGAACTGTCGAGACGGACCAGCAGAACCTGTATGGCCACCATAGCCTGATGCCATAGAAGTTGCACCCCTCGAAGACTAACCCTGCACGAACTGAGAACTACCAGAAGTCTGAAGTGAAGCCTGAACCGATCGGCTGGACTGACCCTGGTGCTGTTGTGGCTGATAACCCCGGCCCCATTGGCCTGAACCTCTACCATTATGTCTAGAACCACTGTAGCCACCCTGATAAGGAGGCCTCTTCTCTCTAGCCCCTTGATCATGTCTATGCAAGTCCTTCACAGTACGGACATAGTCCCCAATAGCCTGAAATGACCGACCACTAGAAACCAATATCTCAGCTGGCTGTTTAAGCTTTATCCACAATCCCCAAA
Source organism: Jaltomata sinuosa (assembly GCA_003996215.1). Lineage (NCBI taxonomy): Eukaryota > Viridiplantae > Streptophyta > Magnoliopsida > Solanales > Solanaceae > Jaltomata > Jaltomata sinuosa. The sequence continues at coordinate 156,665 of QJPP01003531.1, forward strand.
CAAATCTGTGAATCCTGTCCAGCTCAGTGGGAATGATCATAGCTCCAAATAGAGCAAGCTGATGGAAATGGTCTCATATTCATATATAGACATGGATTCCTGCATAAGCCTGGTGAACTGCTCCCGGCGACGCTCACGATCACTTTGATGTAAGAACTTGGCCATGAAGGCCTCATAAAACTCAGACCAAGGCATTGGAAGTGATGTAGAAGATCTGCAAGCAACATGTGCCCTCCACCATAACTTCGCTGGACCCTCCAACTAATACATAGTATATCAAACCCTGTGAGTCTCTAACAAACTAAGATGGTGTAACATCTCCTCACAGGTAGTAATGAAGTCATGTGGGTCCTGGCCTAATGGACCAGCAAATCTCGGTGGTGTCAATCTCGAAAATCTACTCAAGGCCTTCTGCTACCCATCTGTCATAGCTGGGCGAGGAGCAAGAGGTCGTGTAACCACTGGAACTGGAATAACCTCAGCACGGGGAGCCACAGTAACAGGCTGCGCTCCTGAACTTGGTGCACCCAGGGCTGCCCCCTAAGCGGGTGTATGTGCTGCATCAGAAGGCCGCTCTCCAATCATACCCAACAACTGTAACAGTAAACCTCGAATATCTAAAGACTGAGCTGGGGCTGAAGCTGGCACTGGAGCTAGTGGTACCTGGGATGCCCTCTGGTCCACATGCTGCTCGAAAGCAGACTCTAGCTCATAATCATACTCAGGATCTCTCTCAACTCTAGCATCTCTAGCAGGTGCCGCTGCTCGGGGACGTCCTCGACCCCTACCTCTATGATCTCCCCGGCCCCTAGCTGGAGTCAGAGGCTCGTCTCTGCCTGAAGCCGACGATCTCGTATGAGCCATCTGCAGAAGAATGGACGAGAATAAGTGAGATTTCTAGAAACTCCCAAGGATACTACGCACGAGATAGAAGCAAGAAAAGTCCATTTTTCCTAAGATGTCACTATAGCTTCCCGAAGATAGAGTACGGACGTCTCCACCTCGATCCACAGGAACTCTACTAGATATTAGCTCTTATACCGATGACACCGGTGAATTTAGAGCTCTGATACCAAGTTGTCATGCCCCGATTTCTCGATTATGATGACACCTACAACCCCCTCAGTAGGTAAACCAATCCCCGTAGCTCCAAAAGGTTAGTAATGGGCTATTAGCTAAGAGTTAAGCAGAAGAAATGATATAATCAAGCGGAAGCAAAGTAACAATATGAAAAGATAGATAACAAGAATATATATACATATGCGGAAGCTAAACCAAAGCCCAAAACCTGGTATCATAGTATAGAGCCGGAACTATATATAAGGAGTAGGAAGCATCCAAAATAATATATACACAACTGTCTCCGAGTAGTAATAGAATACATTATACAAAAGATAAACTAAAGCTAAGCTATGGTCGCTACGAGCTCACCCTCAGTCTAGATAGTCCAAAAGATCTCCAAGCACGAATCCCACGATCTAGCGATGATGGCCAACACTAGGATCTGCACCAGAAGATGCAGAGTGTAGTATGAGAACCAATTGCAAAGCAACCGGTACCTAGTAGGTATCATAGGTGTAACACCCCAGAAACTTATTCAGCTATTAAACTTAGAATCTCAGAATTTTTTTATCTTTTTAGGGTTTACGGGTTCAAACCACGGACCATGGTCTGAACCACGAGTCATGGAATGGAGTCATGGTTTAAGTCTGCGAGGTTCAGACTCTAGTCTGAGAACCACGAGTTGGTTCTACGGATCGTAGTTCAGTCTACGGCCCATCCTGTCAACTCGTGGTATCAGACCTGAGGACTGGCTGATTCCCAGGAACCACGAGTCAAGTCTATGGCTCATAGTTTGAACTACGGACCATCCTGTTGACTCGTGAAACCAGATCAGAGACCTGCCAAGTCCTTCAGGAATGACAAATTGGTTTGACGGGCCATAATTTGTTCTATGGACCGTCTTGTTGACCCATAAACTGCCTTTATAGCCTGTGCACTTGGCCAGGAACGACGGATGGAAACCACGAGCCGTGATTTGGTCTACGACCCGTGGAATCCGTTTGTGGTCCCTAAAAGTCAACTTTTTCCAGCTTTTTTCTAATTATGTCCCTGGGGTATTTTAGTCATTACTCACCCTTTTAACCCCTAAATGAGGTCGTTTTGACTACTTCTAGAAAGGTTTTCACCCATATTAGCCTAAGTCCCTCCTCAAATCTTCATTCATCTCCCAAAAAGGAAAAGAACTCCTTCAAGCTCCAAGATCAAGTCTCCTTTCTATTCAATTTCAAGTGGCTTAGCTTTAATCAAGGTATGTGGGTATTCAAAAATGTGTTCCTCTCACCCTTGTGCCCAAAACCCCCCCATTCTTATTTTGAATTATGAACTTGTGAAATTAGGATTTTAATCTCAATTGGGGAAAAACTTATGAAATCAGTTTCTATGCATCAATTAATAGTTTCTTATTATGTATTTATGATTTGCCTAAGATTCCTTAAATGATTTCAGAAACCCATGCATTAAAGTTGATTTCTAGCATGATTTCTTCAAGTTATGGATTTCTAAGTTATAGTTCTTACTCAATCCTCTTGGGTCTTTCTATTAAGTGTTTTTCATGATTCCTCCATGGATTTTAAGTTCAATTTCATGCATTGATATTATGATCTCAAGTACCATATGGAAATTGCATGCCTGATTCTTCAAGTATAAATTTAGAAAGAAAAAGTATGATTTGGAATTATGGCTATGCTAAACTTCAAGAACTTATGATATGAGAATTGCATGATACCGATGTGTTTTCATGCTTTTCGATAAGATTTGGCATGAGATTGTGCCACAATGAATTTATGAGCTATATGTACATGTTTTGGGAGTAGTATTTAACACCGAGCGACGAAGGTTCGATTACCCAAGTCTAGAACTACGTTGCCAGCGTAGGTTATGAAGTGCCCTATGGGCTTATGAGAGTGGTTCCACATCTTGATCATGGTGTCCTATGCCTAGCGGGCAGTAGGACAGCTTTGCCAACTAGGGTTATATAGTTGGGTATGGTGACTCGTTCCTTGGCAGGGTTCAAGTCAACTTTGCTAACTAGGGTTATATAGTTAGATTCCATGTAGCTCGCATGGTCTAATGTCGGTTATAAGAAGCTCCCGTATGAATGTTTTGACTTGTTTAAGCTTATGACACCTATTTTGAAGTCTTGAATCGTATCTCACGTTTACCATTCAAATTATGATATTTACTTTTGATAACTCCTTTATGCACGAACTAAGTTTCTATTTACGTCTTAAGTATGTTTTCTTCATATTCATGCATATCTCACATATTCAGTACATCCTATAGTACTGACGCATATTTGGCGCTGCATTCTCTTGATGATGCAAATTCAGGTTTCCTCCCTCAAGCACGTGGCTAGAGATTTCAGGACACTTCCAGTCCCTCATAGTTCGAGGGCTAGTTATGATCTTAGTTAGTTTGTGGTTATTTACTTCCGTACTTTGAGTTAGCTAGGGTCTTGTCCTAGCAACTCCTTATGTTATATGTAGAGGCTATTCAGACATAGACAGTATTCGAGTCTTTCTTTCAAGTTATGTTTCATGTTGACTTATCGTATATGATATGGGTTGCCTAATTTTCTACATTTGTTTCCGCTATATTTTCTTATGAATTTTTGAGTATGCTATGACCAAGGGTTAACTTGGGACACTTGTGGTCTTGGGTCCCGTGTTACGTCTAAAGGGTAGCCTCGAGGCGTGACAATAGGCCGACTGGGCACATATAAGATAAAAGAGCAGTAATAAGCGAAATAGAAACAAGTAGTCACAAAAGGCAATGAATAAGCACATGGAAGCTAGCACAGAAGGAATACAAACAGGAACAACATACATGGCTAGCTACTATAACACAATCACAGGCGAAAGGAAGAAACACATACCTGGGATCCTCGCAATAACTAGTATATAAAGAAGAGTTTAGAAAGTAGGCGGTATACCGATAACCTCAAATGGATAGAAAAGGAGATAAAAGATAACGATAATCATGCTTGCATACAAGATACGATAACCCCAAATAGACATACTAATCTCAAGTCAGAATCCAACAGTTAAAAGCCGAAAAGCAATCTTAACAATCTCCAATCTCACTAGAAACCATGACAGGAACCAATACCGCGATATAATAACAACGAGTCTAAGTATAATCCCACGGGCGCCCATACATCCAAGGAATACAAGCAAGTGAAGACAAACCCTCTGGCAGCCCATACTACCAGAGCGTATAATCAACAAAACAGCAAACAAGAGTGGAACCTCACATAAGTGAATGATATGCTATGACATGTCAAACAAAGTGTAACCGCAGTGTCAGTATGTTACCCCCTCCGGTGCCCCAAAGGTCCAATGAAGGCGGGATCCATGGAAGGACTTCTCCCGAGTACATCTACTCCATGTACACCCCTACCCCCGATCACCCTTTTGCCCGTAGAACTTGGTCCGGGATGACAGGGTCCATGGAGGTCTACTCGTAGACCACATACTTCACTCTATCCTCAAAATATCAGTACGGAGTGCCACCGGATCCAAACTAGTACTCAAATGCCCCAAATGATTGACTGGATTCTATCCAGGTCTAAATCAATGAAATAAGTCTCATAAACCCCCTTCAAGGGTGCCCCGACGTATTCAGGTCTAAAATAGTAGTAAATCAAGTCTGATGCTCGGCTTTACCGAGTCTAATATCATTTCTCATCCATAACAGGGTCAATCTAGCACCTCGGTTCAACCGGGTCTAATATATAGTAGGGAAACTGTAACAAATCTTTATTTTAACTTTCTTTACCCCAAGAAGATCCATTAAGATGATACCAAATTATTTCATAATCAATTTTACCAAAAATGGGCCCCACGGGCCATGCAAGTTTAGAAATCATCAATAGAAGGCCCGAAGCCAAAATCGTAGTAAAATCATGAAGAAAATCCTTTTATATGCATGATAATGACATGCTCAATCACAATCAATAGCCCAACGGCTCACAATCAACCTATCGTCCCTGCACAAGCTCCAATCGTTCTACAACACAGATAGCCAGCTCTGTAACAATAATAACGATATTCGGGACTCACGGACATTCCCAATATCCCACCATCTATGTTCCAGAGTCAATATAAGGCCTCACAGGACCACAAGGGTGATAATATCATCTATCACAAGTACTACAACCATCAGAGGAAGAAAAGGAATCAGACATGAATAAAGCGGTCAAGGTATATGGTACCAACTAGTAAACCCGACCCAAGGATGCCCATTAATATAATTTTATTCAATATATGCGAAGTCTAAAGAGTTTAAACCGTAACCTACCTGTCGTCCGACGACAAGATGATGGGACAACGATATCCAAGCCCGACTCGCTCTGAGAAGCCTCGAACGATGATCAAACTATCACAAACATGGATAATATATCAAGACAAGTATAATGACACCCATATTGCTATAATAATAACTGGGTCAAAATTCGGGTCACTGGCGGCCCCGTGGGCCCCACAACCCGAAACCAAAAATGAAAGCGCACAACATGATCATCACACTCGAAGGTGTGCATGCTAAGATTTTAGAGAGAATTTAGCCAAGGAATTGGCTCAAACCAGCCAGCCCATTATAAGAACAATTGAAGAATCAAATGAGAGAATTAAACGAAATAAAGCGGATAAAACTTACAATTTATGATGGAGGAACAATCACAAGTAAGGAATATGCACCCAACACCAAGAATTGAAGAAACACAGAGTTTGGACGAGTTTTGAGCTTACAATAATGGAGAATTCGTATTTTTGGGTGAAGAAGACGAAGTTAAGAGCTTATATACTGCCCAGGGGTCCTTCATCGCCACCGCAAAGCGACCCCTCGCGGTCGCGAGGACCATGCTGGCTAGACCATTGCGATCGCGAGGACTAGCCACGCTGTCGCGAAGAACAAAGAGGGAGAGGCTTCATCGCGATTGCGACAGATGATCACGCGATCGCGAAGAACAAGGGACCAGGTGCTTCATCGTGGTCGCGAAGGGAGAAGCTCGCGATCGCGATTAAGGCCTGAGGCCTGCACCTGCAACAACAAAAATCTGCAACTTTTCCAAAACTCTACGGGGTATTTCGGGCACAATCGAAAATTGATATTCAAAAACCAATAATGATAACAGAGTGGAAACAACGTTCTGAACTCAAAGAAAATGACAAAACATCCATACGAGGTCGTTTCGGAGAAATGTTGACCCAAGTCAACACTAACCAACACGCAACCAAACACACAAAATGAGCCCGGCTTACCCGGAACCCGAACCAACCATCTTCCTATCCCAAACTCGACATTTCGGAGCTGATGGAATCGTCGGATTTTGAATCCGACACTCCGATCATCGAAAGCTGACCAAAGTTACACTTTCAACTTCAAATGACCTGAAAACAGAGAAAGCAACACAAAACCCACACCGGAAGCTCTCAGGCCTTAACTAAAGGTCCAACTAGACCAAACTTAACGCACGGAGCCAACAGAACTGTCGGAATTCGATTTCGAGCACGTTAGCTAAGAATGTTGACTAAAGTCAACAATATTCTAAGTTAAAGCTCTAAAATAGGCAAACATGCAAACAACCAAAACAACCAAACAAACGACCAGGGCACCGAACTACCAGTCCTAGCAAGCCATAAATGACTTGGAGCCGTTACAGGAAAGCTCTAACAGTACGAAGAAAACGTAAACACGAAGATGACCGGAGGGGTCATCACATTTAATTAGCCTGATAAATATTCAAAAAAAATTAGTTCGATAAATACGTGCTTATGCTTAAGCATCTTACGTACACTGTCCTATATCGCTCGTAGCACCCCTATATATACATGTTTATACACCATTTATATAATATCGATACATTATATAACTATTTATATTATACAATATCGACACACGTTTATACACCATACAATTTCGATACATTACATATACATTATATAACTATTTATACAATATCGAGTATATTATATATACATAAGTATACATCAAATATACCTGCAATACAATATTGATAAATTACATTTACATTAAGTGTACAATGCCAAAATGCAGCTTTTAGCCACGGTTCTCGCATTGCTAAACCCACATTTTTGTAATCTTGGGCTATTTTTATGTAAAAAGAACATGACTATATTTATTGCAAACTAATTATCTTATTGTATATTTATAAAATTATCCTTTAACTTTTTAAACTTGGGCCTAAGCTTAGCACAGGCTATGCGACTAGTAGATAGATAGATTAAGGTGTTTTTTTTTTCTTGTAAAAAACAAATAAAAGGAGAGCTAAAGAAAAATAACTTTATGCTTGGAATTTGGAAGGGGCAAAATAGTGAATGTGGCAAGCATCGGCAAAGGGGAGTACAGGTATTTTAAATAGAGAAGTTTTGGCCCACAAGGCGCAGTTCAGTCCTTCGTCGTTCTCGGGCAGCTTCTATTAGCGGCGTTGGTACCTAGAATCAATAAATTAGCGTATGATCCAAATAAGGTAGAAGCAGAATAATGGGGAGACCGAAAGGAGATGGAGCTAGAAGCAAGTCTCGTCCCTCTAGCAGCAGGTCCACTTTCTTGTTTTTCATTCTTTTTTTTTTTGCAGTTTTCTTGGTGTTTTGTAATATTTGTAATATTGGGTATTGCAGTCTTGCTGCTTCTTTACTGCCCCAAGGTTCTACGCCTGTGGGATTCGGAGGCTATATGGGTTGTTCCCGTGTTGATTCTTCCTTGTCAACTGAAGATTCTCCCCCTTTCTTGGTACTACTATTTAACTTTTTATTCATCTGAATTACATCCATGGGTACTAGATTCTGTAATTTCCAAGTTTGTTTTTTCTTTTACAAAATTCAAAGTGTCCTAATTGACTGATGCTAATTATCCTAATGACAAGGCTGAGCCACAAGGACGACCTAATTACTTTCTTTAATAGAAAAAAGTGATACATGTTGAGATTTTTTGTTATCTTTGTTTCCAAAATATCCATATTGTGATGTTATTTTCTTTTTGCAGGATATTGACAGTGAAGTGGCACAACACTTGAAGAGGCTTGCCAGAAAGGACCCTACTACTAAAGTAATTTCATATGATAAGTTTCTTATTCATTGTTAGAATGGATATCTTTTCCAGTTACCAGAATATTGGTTCCTTGGGAGATGTGAATTAGGAAACAATTAATAACTATATAAGCAGCAAGTAGAAAGAGGTGGTTTTAAGTATCACACTTGTGTTTATTGATGGTTCTTCTGCTCCATCTTCATTTATCTGCCTGTTTATTTTAGTATGTGCTGAAGTTCCCATATGGCACTAATATCTATGTGGTCATGGCTTGGTACATCCTCTTTTTGCCCCTTATGCCTAGTTTTGGGTGATGTGAACTCCTGTATCCGTATATGTGCTAAAATTCATATTCATTGGTCATCTGATTTCTTTGTTTCATTGTCATACTTACATGTAGTTTGACGATGCTTTATTTATCATATTTGAGAAAGCTCATTAAAAGTCTTCTCTTTCTAACAGCTAAAAGCATTGACATCACTATCTCAGTTATTCCAACAAAAGACTGCAAAGGAGATAATTCCGACAATCCCACAATGGGTATGCTCACTTCTCTCTCCTAGATGCTAGTCAATACCCAAATAGGACAATGTCTAGGCGATTGGGCATGCTAGATCTTATGTTACAGATTTTGCGGTTGGTGGAAAAACATTTGGTGCTCCTTTTAAAGAAAGTTCCCTATGGTATAAGGTCGCAATGTTTGGGTTTCATGCTTGTTCCTTGCAACTTTTCAGCATCTCATAGGAACCAATTTTACCTTTGAAACTGAATGATGGAATAGTTAATTTAAATGTGGTAACATTTGGCATTGAGTCCTTCCAAATTTTTTGGAGAATTCATCCCTTTCTAGTCCTGAAATATGGCTAGATTTAATAAGTCAGGACAACTAGAACTTATTTGATCATTCTCATTATCTCATTCTCTATGTTGCTTCCATAATTTTATCTGTTCCCTCTCCTCGCCTTTAACTGTTTGCTTTAAAATTTTTTGACCACCCCTTCATACTCCATTTTGCAGAGCCAATAGTTATAACCCTCCGTTATCCACCACATATTTATTAGCAATGAGACATTGTCTTCTGCACCCAATTTCCATAACAGTTTGGCAACAAGGTTCTTTGAAAGCATAATATGGCTTCTAGTGCCATCAATCTTAAGGCGCATGAAGTATGAATTTCGACTGGGCAAGGTGAAGCTTCTTACTTATTAATAAGAATCGGGTTACTTGAAAGAAAAACAAGAAAATAACGCGGAAGTGAAAAATACGAAGATTAAAGATTAGAAAAATAAGATAACAAAGTTTGAGAAATAGATCCCCAAATCTCAAACATAATTGCTAAAAACCCTAATTGATTATAATAGACTTAATTAGTGGATTAAGGATAATCATATTTACTAGCACATTCAATTCAAGAACTTTGATCTAGACCCCTAATTGAATAAGACAACAATTAGTATAAGACTGATTACCTTCTTCAATTAATCGAATAAGAACCAAAGATATCAAGTTCATGAGTTAGTTCAAAGATATCAAGTTCATGAGTTAATTTTACTCTAAGAAACGTTCTTTTAAGGTTGTTAGATAAATCCCAAGTAGCCAACATGCAAAGATGTGTAGAAGAGAAACTCTCAAATAATCTTAATAATAATGTTGGTAAAAAGGAACAAAATCCACTCCTATATACAGGGGAAATTCTGAGCAACCTATCCCAAATAGCATGAGATTTGAAACCTGCTTTTACGGAAATAATAAATAGTAAACCTAACTAGAAAATTTTAAACTAGGAAACTTTAAATTAGAAAAACAAGTAAAAATTAATATCACACTTATTCCCAAAACTACCTAAAAAAAATATGGGAAAAAGTGACAAAATTGCACCAAAAACTCACGCCTAATGCAGCCCCTTTTTAGGCGTACATGCAGCCATAATGGGCGTGGCAACCCTTTTTGGGTGTGATTCTCATCCCATTTTGGGCTGAATTTTCAGCTCTTTTGAGCATGCATATAAGCTCTTTTTGTCTCTCTTTTGGGGTTCCATGTGGGGTCCAATCTTAATTTTTTTGGGCTTCTTGGGTTCTTCTTCCACGATAAGCACCTTCTTGATCTCTCATTGAAGCTCATCCACCTTATCTTAATCTCCTCAACTTCCAAAAGTCCAAGTCCTTTATTGGAAGTATACCACTATGGATGCTATCATTGCCTTCTTGAAAATGATTCGTTCTCGATTATAAACATCGCAAGATCAAGAAGACATGCATTAGTAAACATCCATCAATCATAAGCAACGATGTAGGAACAAAACAAGACAGCGACCATGTGTCCACTTAACCTAGTTAAAGCTAGCATGGATACATACACCCTTACAAAGCACGTTGACATCATCATCATCCCAATAGAAAATTTTTCTACTTATGTAAGCACAACAAAAATCTTGTCTAGATGCCATAGGGAATGATAAACACCTCTCCAATTTATTCCTATCAATAGGTATGGAAAAGATGACATAAGATCCCTAACACATGCATCAAATTGAACACTTTTATGATAACCAAACATCCTCAATTAGAACTCCATAAATTCTACATAAAAGCTATTCACATAAGCACTAGAGTTCTTTGGAACAATATAAGAACCCTTACATTCCAAAATAGAACCTCCACTAAATTCGAGCTCATTATTGGAATCATCACAAATAATATCCTCAAATTCATTGAATTCTTAGGTAGAGGTAAGGCTGCGTACACACCAACCACACCACCTTCCCCAGACCCCACTTGTGGTATTATACACCGGGTATGTTGTTGTAAACTCATTGAATCTAAGTAATTGCTCAAATTGTCATCCAAGGAATCATCGATAGGTTCAACAAAGAGTATTTGAGCACTAGTGTCATAATAGTCATGTATCTCCTCATCACTAGTAGAAACACCTGTTTAAGCTTGCAATCACCAAGACTTAAAGGATTATTACATTCCATTACACAACAAAATTTATATTCTAGCACATTATCATATGAGAACTCATTCAACACTAGAATGAGAGAAGAGGAAACATCCAACTTATTCACAACACGCCTCTTTTCAACAGGTGGGAATCCACAATCAACTATGTCATGCTCAATTTTAAAAGGGAACGAATTACTCTTGTAATTGGAGGTTATAGTTAATGACTTAATATGTAGCAAAATATCATTATCCTCAAAATTAATAAAGTCACTGACATTAGAAATAATAGTGTAATTCATTATCTCCAAAAATACCTTAGGTGTTCTAGGAATCCTAAGAATGTCTCGTTATACATACTGTACTTGGTCTTATGTAGCAAAGGAACAACATCACCTTGTTGTCCCTTTTGCATGGTGTTAGATTCAAAACTGCCTTGTTGGACTTCTTGTCATGAGTCTTGCCCTTGACAACCCCAAAATAATTTTGGTTACTTTTATCCTTCTCTTGCACTTATTTCATGGGACATAGTTTCGACCACCTTAGGATTAAGTTCTTTAATGAAAACTTTCCCATGAGTACCTATAAGTGAGTCAAGACAAGTAGAAGTAGGAATGTTAGATTTAGAATAAAAAATAACCTCACTCAAACTCTTTTTTTTTTTCTCAATCTCATGACCATCCCTCTTTTTTTCTATCTCATGGTCATCGGTCTTTCCTTTCTTCTCAGACTCACTTTTTTTCTCACTTGACATCTCATTCTCTTTACACAACATATTTTCTCTTTTTCCTCTCTTGGGATATCAACATGCACTCCCTCATTTCTCTCATTCTTTTCTTTCTCATATCTTCTTATATTCTCTTTAAGCATTTTTCCATCTTCAACTATTTGTGAGAAAGTCCACAAGCCAAGGTTGAATTACCTCCCATTCATCTCAAGAGAATATCTACTTCTGCATACCTTAGATAGCACAGAATATCTATTTCTGCATACCTTAGATAGCACACAAGCTCTAGTTTGAAAAATAATTTACCTTGGTCCTTAACATCTCCAAACAACTCATTTTCGTATATATTAGGAACTCGAGTAACTTGCCTCTTAATTTGAGGTTGTGAGTTTTGATGGATTCTCCTCACATCGACCATGTTCACGGGATTAGGTCTCCCTAAACGAAAAAATCTTTACCAACTCCTAGATGGATTGAGTCTGGTGGAATAAGAAAAAGACCAATTTGTGTAAGAAAATTTCCAAATTTCCCCTCTTGGTTTTCCTTCTCAATGTTGGAAAAACACAATAAATCTAGAGTTTCTTAATTGTTTTTTTTGCTATGGCTTTACCTTGTAAGCTACTGAATTTTTTAAAATTGTTTTGCTGTATAACTTACCTTTTAAGCCACTACAAAATAATACTCGTTTTTTAGGTTTTTGTCAAGGAACTCCCAAGATTATCAAGAACAAAATCTTGATAGAACCGCTAGAATTGGGTTACTTGAAAAAAAAAGAAGAAAATAATGCGGAATCGAAACATATGAAGATTAAGGACTAGAAAAATAAGAATGACGAAATTCAAGAAATAAATCCTCAAATCTCAACCGTAATTGCTAAGAATCCTAATTGATTGTAATAAACCTAATTAGCGAAATGGGGATAATCATATTTTCTAGCAAATTTAATTCAAGAATTTAGATGGAAGTGATGTAGTCCCCTAATTGAATAATGTAAGACAACAATTAGAATAAGACTAATCACCTTCTTCAATTAATCGATAAGAATCAAAGATAAAGTGGAATTAATCTTACCTCTTAAAAGAATCGTTCTTATAAAGTTGTAAGAGAAACCACATTTAGCCAACACACAAAGATGTAAAGAAGAGAAACTTTCAAATAATGTAATAATAATCTTGTTAAAAAAGAACAAAATCTACCCTTTCAAGAAACCCTATCCCAAATAGCATGAGATTCGAATCACAATTTTTATGGAAATAACAAATAGTAAAACTAACTAGGAATTGTTTAACTAGTAAAACTTAATGTCACACTTATTCCCAAAACTACCTAATAAAAATAAGGGAAAACGTGACAAAATTGCACCAAAAACTCACGCTTAATGCAATGCCTTTTTGGGCATGAAATGCAGCCATTATGGGCGTGAATTGCAGCCCTTTTGGGTGTGATTCACAGCTCATTTCGAGCTAACTTTTCAGATTTCTTGAGCATGCAAATAAGCTCTTTTGGGCTCTCCTTTGGAGCTCTATGTGGGGCTCAATTTTCCTCCTTTTGGGCTTGGACCATGAAATATGTGTAGCACTTAGCCCATTCATTGCCCCAATTCTTGGGCTCATTCTTCCACTATAAGAACCTTCTTAATCTCTCATTGAAGTTCATCAACATTATCTTGATCTCCTTAGCTTCCAGAGCATTCATTTAAGTCCTTTAATGGAAAGTATGCCACTACGGATGCTATCACTTCTCTTGCTCTCCACTAGAAGTTTTTATCTAACTTGTAAAATTAGGTCTTGGGCCTAACTCACACCCCAAAAGCTAGCTCAAGGGAAGGAGGACTGCCCAAGCCTTATAAGGAGACTACCCATCTCATTAACCACCAATGTGGAACTTTTTCATTCTTTAACACCCCACCTCACGCCCAGGTCTGGACATCTGGTGTGTGGGCAATTTTAATTTGGGGGCCCAACATTGGGTGAGATGGGTCCTACTCTGATACCTTGTAAAATTAGGTTTTGGGCCTAACTAACACCCCAAAAGCTAGCTCAAAGTAAGGAGGACTGCCCAAGCCTTATAAAGAGACCAGACTGCCCAAGCCTTATAAAGAGACCACCCATCTCATTAATCACCAATGTGGGACTTTTTTCATTCTTTAACAAACACTCCCCCTCAAGCTGGTGGATATAGGTCATATGTACTGAGCTTGTTATAGATGTAATTAATACGAAGACCAGTGAGGGACTTGGTGAGGATATCTGCAAGAAAACTCGTAAAGACTACTCAGGACGTCTGGGCGACCTCAGTTGAAAAGGAGCAAACTGAAGAAGTGGTCGGAAAAGTAGTAAACGTTGTCGAATAATTGCCTAAAATTGGTATAAAATATATGGGTCATCTCAGAATCAAGAGACGAGTAGATCTTGAACAAGAAAGTCACCCTAAAACTGGCTGGAATAGGCTCACACGTCGACGTGTGGTCGGATCTCGCCGGAGGTGACGACCTCATGGGCGGTGCTTGGGAGGTCGGTTTGGTCGCAGGGAGACACTGGATCTCTTGGTGGAGTCACCAGAAAGACGCATGAAACTATGCAAATCAGATTTGAGGAGTCACCGGAAGGATGCACGGTGTTACGTAAATCAGATCTAAGGAGTCACCGGAAAGACGCATGGTGTTATGCAAATCAGATCTGAGGAGTCACCAGAAAGACGCACGATATTATGCACAGATCTGAGTCATCGGAAAGACGCACGGTGTTATGCAAAACAGATTTGAGGAGTCACCAGAAAGATGCACGGTGACTGCCTTCTCTGTCCCGAATGCTCCTCAAATTAGTCTTTTTCAGCATGATTGTTTTTCATGAATATATTATTGACCCAACTATTTTGCTAATATAATCATTGGTCAGACGGGCGGTTGTATGAGTTATAACCGCTCGCCGGCTGCGGAAGCTTTTTTTTTTTGACTCTACCAAGATCGTAGGAGCTTTGATACGATGTGAGAAATATAGGAGAAAAATATCATTGAATTGTGCATCTACATTATTACACTGATGCCCTATTTATAGACACTAAATTACAATCTTTTCCAAGTAGGACACTACATTACAATCCTTTTCCAAGTAGGATTTATATACTATTCCTGTTCCTACTCCTATTCTAACATAACTAAAGAATTTTATTGCTACAAAAGCAGAATTGCTGAAAAGAGACGTGGTCGGTGGATTTGGTTGTATGCTTTGATCAACTTATAAAAAAAATTGGGTGCTTTTGAGCAATGCCAAATCGCCTGTTTAGATAGGTAAGTCAGCTTCCAGCAAGCTAGTTTTCTTTCAACTTCCTAAAATCTAGGTTCCCAACTTATGAATCCTTTTCTGGTGCACCCAAATGAAGTCATAGTTAAGTAGTGGGCAGAAGGCACACCTTATATCTTCATCAGCGCTAATCACTTCTTTTCCACTGCATCATTGTTTCGCTGAATGGTTGCTGAAGTTTTAGAAGTTCTTGTTAGGATGCAATGAGCCATTCCGAGTGTGCTTGCAAGCCCTTTTGGGCTTAACTCAATTCTGGCTCAGCTTTGTACCATACAATTTTAATTTCGGAGGCTCTCATTAATGAGTCACTTTACTCATCCCAGAAGGATTGTGAGCTTTTTGAGTTTTTCTTTATTTTAAGTTTAATTATATAATTATCAGTCATTTTATTTTAGTATAAAATATTTTCAAACTATATAAGGAGGAAGGAAGTTGAAAGAAACCTTTAGCCTTTTGGGTGTCAAATCAACGTCCCTCCAAATTAACTCTCTACTTGCTCAAATCGCCATGTTGCCATCTTTTGTGGGTTGGGTTTTCCTTTCTCTCCACCAGCCTAATGATTCAGTCCTGGTGCTCTTACATTTGTTTCTTTGGTCTCTGTTGCTTGGTAAACCTTTGTTATGATGCGTGGCCATACTTCACTCACTTGCCGTGCTTTGCTTTAAGAAACCATTAAGTTTTGAGACCAAATGGAAAAGCTTTCAAGAGGCTTTGATCTATTATTCCAATAGTTTAATATTGGCTCGCTTCCTATCATTAATATATAATTTGTCATGTTCAAATCAATGAGTCTTTTGGTGTTAAATGAATGCTTGCTGCTGCTTTAGCTAGTTTAGAAAAGATGGTATTGTTAATACATGTTCCTTATTATCAGGGTTGTTAATTGTTTTAGCTTCATATTTGTTAAGTGTTTCACATTGGTTGATAGCATGCATTGTTTTCCTATACAGTTTTGCACAATCCTCGCCTTATTAGCTAGCTTATTAGAAAAAAAAGAGCTAGCTTCTAAGGTAGAGCTATAAACCAAGTTAAATTTGGTATCAGAGCCATGCCCACCACTATACTTGGTTGATGAGCCCTTTGTCATGTTATCCATGCTCAACGTGTCTTGTTCTGGGCGTACGGGAATGTTATATATGGTATCAGAGCCATGCCCACCACTGTTCTTGGTTGATGAGCCCTTTGTCATGTTATGCATGCTCAACGTGTCTTGTTCTGGGCGCACGGGAATGTTATGTGTCACACCCCAAACGATAATGAGGCGGACAAGTACGGTATGAACACAAGCTATACAAATGACCTATGACATATGATAAACAGATGACACAATACACAAGTAGAACAACGGACAAGAACTGCATATATATAATACTGGGCCAACTGTGCAAAACAAATACAAATGACAAGTGCAACTGTGAATACATATGATACCTCCACCGTGTCTAGGAAGCCTCTAAAGAATCTGAGACTATACAACTATCAACTAGTTGGGACAAGGCCTTAACATACCCAAACTATAAACATATGTACAACAAAATGAGTACTAGATACATGCTAGCTCCAGATAGAGATGGAGCTCACCAACTTCTCAGCCGAGTATGCAACAGTGCCTAAAGCGGATATTTGCCATCTTGTGTACCTGATCCTGCATTTCTGTAAATGCAGCAACCCCTGCCATAGGGACATGAGTACATATAAAGCATGTACTCGTATGTAAAGCAAATAGAATAACACGTAGACAAGTGAGGATCCTCAAATAAATAAGGTATCAAAGATTAACAACTATGAGTAATTGAATATCAGAAACACCGTTTGAAACTGTGACTTTGGATCTAGCCTTATTAGCTCTTTATACGTCGTCTTTGGATTTCTTCTTAGCATGTGGCAAATGATAGCTTACATTTGTGAAATACTATATCTTTTATTAATACAAATGATCAAGTGGTAGGCATCGAGGGCAATCTGTGACCAGTGAAAAGCCTATGTTACCAATTACCTGTGAATCTTAATATACAAAAATCGGTCTCATAGTGACTAGGAAGGTATGCCATAAAGGCTTACTATGAAGGTGGTATGCTCGCAAGCACTGTATGACATAAATGGCTCATCCGTGGAACACGTGCATCATGTTCCTACAGAGCAACTGTGCAATGAATATTGCCCAATGAGCAGGTATGCCACCATCTTCGGGCTCACTTTGACGGAATGGTCTCAACCCTGTGCACAGGAATAGCGTTGCGTCGTATACCAAGTGGACCTATGCATACCCTCCCATCATTTAGGATAGCTTTTATCAAATGATGCCACCAAGGTCTATGACAAGTGAATTAAGATAGCGATCGCTCAATTATACAAATGATAATCTCTATGTATCAAATAAGTCATATTAGACATGTGATCAAGTGAATCAAGTAATAGCCTTTGTTTTAGCATATGAGTCATTTAGTTATGTAGTCAAGTATGTAAGTGAGAGCTATGCTATGACAAGTAATTCTCATCTAAGACACGTGACATACATTTGAAGCCTATGAGTTTCAAGTGAAGACAAGTACGATCATGTGAGACAATATAAATCCTCGACTCAAAAGGAGTAGTACAAATACAATGAGTTTTAATAGATATATAAATGAAGTACGAGGGCAATTACTTTTCAAGTATAAAGAGGATATAAACATTTTGGCTATGTTAAACATGTAGTCATGTGTGTGGCATGTAGCAAATGAAGGCCCTTTTCTCATTGTTTGACCCTTATAGAGGAAACATATGATGTAGGGTTGTGCCTTAACGACAAAGAAGGTTTTAGCTTTACATACTTTAATCTTTGATTCGGTAACTATGGCGTGTTGACTTTGCCTTTCAAGCTACAACCTTAATCTATATAGAATGACAATATGAAGGCTATATGAGCAGCTAACCAAGAAGCACGACCATGCATGCAATACAACAAACCCCACGAGCGACAAGCTCGGCGAATACTATAAACGAGTGGTGTATCACCACACCATTCTTCCCCACCTCCCAAATGATCAGATGACCTTCTCATGAGGTCAAGAATACTCCCCCGACCTTACTTCACATTAAACAACCCTTAACATACTCAAATAAATACATATAACTCGAACTCATGGCTTCCGATTACTGTCCCGTGAGTTCTTGTCACGCCCCAAGACTGGACAAGGCGGACAAGAACCGTATGAGCACATGCTATACAACTGGCCAATACTAAGGGAAGAGTTACTATTCACAACCAATAATAAGAGAGTATGTATATAAGCAATACTAGTCCACTGGACACACTGTTGAGGTAGACAAGTGAAACTATAACTACGTATGACAACTTAATACTATCTACGAAGCCTTTAATAGCATCTGTAACTGTACAATGGAAGATGATCAGGACAGGGCCCCGACTTACCCAAACTATGACTATGAATATGAGTAAAGAGTAGTAGACATCTATTAGCTCCAGATGAGAGAAGAACTCACCAACTGCTTTGCTGAATATGGAACAAGTACCTAATAAAGAAGTCTGCTAACTGGTATACATGACCCTGCATATACAGAAATGCAGCGCCCCAAATATAGGGACGTCAGTACATATACAACTTGTACTAGTATGTAAAGCAGACAGAATCACAAGTAGACATATGAGGATGCTCAGTGAATCAATCAAATAGCAAGATGAGCAACTATAGACAACTGAATAATAGAAACTCTAGTCTGGAACTGTAACTTATGAGCGTATAAGTAACAAATACACAATATAAAACTATAGCCTATGCATTTGTCTTATTAACTTATCGTATAACGTCTTATGAGTTATTCATCATTATAAAGCGCCTAGTAATTTGCCTAGATGATGTCCTATGCGTACCTTTAAAATAAATAATCATATGATGGCCTACCCAAGGTGATATATGTCAAGTGTAAGGCATGTGTTGTCCAAATACTCATGACTATGATTTTATACATATAACTATAATCGCGGTCTAATACGAGGTACGCCCTTTGAGGGCTCACTATAAGGGTCTGCCCGCAGGCCACATATGCCATGTATTGGCTCGAGTCAAGGGAAACTAGTGCATGATGTTCCAGCTGACTCCAAATACAAATAATGCCACAAGAGCGGGTACGCCACAATATTCGGGCTCACTATAAGGGTCTGGTCTCAATCCTGTGCACAGAATCACGTCGCGCATGTGTGTCAAGTAAAACCTATGAATACCCTCCCTTCGATAAGGATAACCTTTTATCACGTAATGCCTTATAAGCTTATACAAGTAATTTACGATAAAGATTGTTTAGCCATTCAAGTAGTACTTTCCATATACAACTAAATCCTTTATTGATATCTAACTATTTAAGCGCTAGTTCTTTATAACATCTTATAACTATGTCGCTATGTTATCATATATACTAGTGCGACTATACTATGGCCATTTACTCTAATTTATACCAGGTAACTCCTAATAATTTCTAATAAAGAAGAACACGGTTATGTATAACTCTATAGATACTTGACTCGACAGGAGTAATGTGAATACTGTGACTTCAACAAATGGACACATGGAGTATGGAGACAAGTAATTTCAAATGGAGAGGGAATGTAGATACGATGTCCATCATAGGCATGTGATCATGTGTTATACATATAGTAAGTGAACTTTGTCTACATATACCAAGTAAACTATGTCGAGTCTTTTAGGAGAAACAAATGATTGCAGGTCGTGCCTTAACGGCGAAGGAGGTTTTAGCTTTTTACATACCTTTGGTACCTTCCTAGCTAACAGTAGTACCACAAGTCTCAAGCTACTCACCCCGCGTGGGTGTGGCCTTCACAATGCCAACCATTAGCTTCCACCATCCAATAGGCAACCAATTAACTACAGAAATAATATGTTCATCAATAACCCGTACGTTCGACTAACGAATCATTTTAGTATTCTTCACTTATGCCCAAAGTAAATCAAGTTCCTCAACAATCATTGGAGTGAATTCCTTATTTTTCCAACTTATATTAATTCCATCAAATCTGCCCAATTGGTAGAAATTCTCAAAAAAATTCCACCTTTATCAATAATTTCATCCTTTTCCCCTTCAAAACCCCCAAAATTCATCAATATCCACTTCAAGAATTAGTGTAAAAATTTAAATTAAATTCCCCAAATACTTATCCATAATCATATTCGAGAGTAGGATAAAGAATTTACCTCATGAAAATTAAATCTCAACGTTAGATATTAAGCCGATTCTAGAAAAGTTCAACTTGATCTAAGCTTTCATATTTTCACGAAAAAACCTTTTCTTCGAATCACACCAAACTTGAAATTTTCAAAGGTTAACTGTTGGTGCTGCTGCCAGCACTTGAAAAGTGCACCACATCTTCACTTTAATCTTCTAATCACTCCCCAATTTGGTTTTCCAATTGAAAGTTGAAAGAATGGAGAAAAAATTTGAAGTTGAGGGCTCCAATGCCTACTGTAGCGATACCATCCCCAAAAGAAATTATACTTATCTATTTACTTCTCCCCTTTTCTTTTTAAAGGGTCATACAAGACCCCACTAATTGGGCCCCACTCATTAACTCACTTGAGCCACAAATTTCATTTTCAAGACTTTATAAACTCCGGAGTCTCTGTTTGGAGAACAATTAGAAACTTATGGAGTCAGTTGGCCAGAGATATAATTTTCAAGGTGGGTATTGGTGACAAGATTCTTTTCTGGAAAGATCTCTGGACTGGTCAGGAACCTTTGATGACTGCTTATCCTGATTTGTTCATCCTTAGCACCAATCCAGAAGCAATGGTGAATGAAGTATGGTCTCCCCAAGGATGGAATCTGAGCTTTAGAAGACACATGAATGATTGGGAAATAGGAAGGGTGGCTGGTCTGCTACAGGATCTAAATGATTTCAATGGAACACACTTGGAAGCAGACTCAATAATATGGAAGCACAAAAGTGATGGAATATTTTCAGTCAGCAGGTTATACAATAGAAGAGTGCAAGAACTACCAGGGAGAGTATATGGCCCTTGGGGAAAGATTTGGAAGAACAAAGTTCCAGTGAAGGTAAGATGTTTTTCCTGGCTGGTCATCAGAAGGGCCTGCTTAACTCATGAAAAGCTCCAAAGAAGAGGTTTCCAAATAGCCTCATGGTGTTCTTTATGCAATGAAACCAATAGTCATCTGTTCCTACACTGTAAAATCACTTCCAGTTATGGGCTTTGTTCCTTGATCTGACACAAACTATATGGACCATGCCAGAACACACAGCTGATTTACTGAGTTGTTGGATTAGAAGAGGGGGGAGTAAAAGTCAGAAGATGTGGTGGAACATGATTCCATCCTGTATATGGTGGTCTATTTGGAGAGAGAAACAAGAGGTTTTTTGAGAATACTGCTGAATCTATTTAGAAAATCAAATGGAACTGCATGAGGACTTTCTATTTTTGGTGTAAAGAGGAGGATATAGAGGATGCTGGACAGATTTTAGAATTTGTAAAATCTTTAGTCTTTTACTGTAGATTGCCTTGGTTTTTGTTGTTTTAGATGTAAATTATTTCTGTTGGTAGCCAGCATATCTTCAATGCTGAGGAATACAATATTACCATTATCCAAAAAAAATAAAAAAATCTCAAGATTTAACTAATTGTCCAAGTAATTAATTTATCATTCTCAATTGCTTAAATATTAATCACCTTCAACATACTTCATATACCCCTTATCATGACAATGCGATATAACACTAGTCCATAGCCTCTTTTGGCTCGCAAAATATTATCTATAATCATCGATGTCGCACCTTAAAGCATTAAATAGCTTCGAGACTTAATCCCCCAGTTTTTTTTTCCAATATACCTACCACTCGTTGTAGTCCATCTGGTTACTTTATAAATTTTAAAATCCTCGAGTGGTTCCTCCACTTTCGATCATACTACGATTTTCAAGGTTTAAATTCTTGGGGTCTTACACATCGTACGTGTCAAATCTTAGTCCAAAGATATGGGATGCTACATTTCTTTACCAAAATGTGTAAAAAAGCTCTCATGAGTTCATATATAAAGAGGGAGATGAAGGCTTATCTTATAGAGACAAACCCTATGGTTTTCTTTACTTTAATCCTCTGTAAAAGCTATGCCGAAAGCTAAAACCGGAAGGAGCTCATGTTAGCATCACGTAAGTAGAGGGAGGAACTCGAGCCCAAAATATACTCAAGCTACTATGGCCTTCGGAGCTTTTTAGGAGTTGAACTTTGAAGATGGAAGTGAGAAATGAGGATTAAAAACAACTTTGGATATATATAGAAAGTCCACTGCTGCACTTTTATGATTCCATTTACGGCCGTGGAATGGACCATTTATGCCATTCATGGCTGTAGAACCCATCGTGGGTTGATGGAGGCCTCTTATCCAAAACCTCAACTTGAGATCCCTCTCAAGTACAACTCAAATCCATGGTGGTAAACTTGGTTTACGAACCATAAAAGTCACCGTGGATGAGCTTGTCTCAAATGTTGTCAAATGTTCTAGGAAGTGCTTCTATGTACGTTGAGATGTACATACCGTATCTTCATTTCACGGTCGTAAACTATACCTTATGATCCAACACACCCTCAAAACTAGGCCTTATTTGCTATACCATATGTCAATATACGGACCGCATATGACCACATACGGTCGTGAATCCTGTCGTGGATGGGCTTATATGTCAAGACTTCACTGTTTTGCTCCTTGAGCTCACTCATCTATATGGGACACCTTTGTAGACTTATACTCTTGCCTTATAGGCTCAAATGCTCCTCAAGTCTTGTGGATTTAAGAAATTTTGTCAACGTCCACTTAGTCGCACATGTTCTAGTGTTACGGGTAGTAATATTAAGTGTCTTTCATTAGTTGAAGGCATGCGTTGATGTCTCATTATATAGTTTTGGGCAGTTCTCATCTCATAAGCTAGCTTCTAGGGAGGCCTAAAGGTCCATTTCCTTATCATTTCTTTTTCACGCCTTTTGCTTGACGATCTTGATGTATTTGCTTTCTCTGTTTGGTGTTGTCTTCATGCCCTTTGAATTCTCTCGAACTCAAGCCATCAATTTTAGGTTCATTAGATCTCAGATCAGCTCAGGCTTTTATGAGGAGTCGAGTCAAGCTAAGCTTGCTAAGAATTGGCTTTACTTAGTTGTATCCTGTAGTAAAAAGTAGGCATTGAGGCTTCATCTCTGGGATAAAAAATGTTGTGGATTATCACAAGGTTGCCTTAAATAGAATCTTTGCATCTGCATCGTAAGTTTAAAATGGTTTTTGAACTTGATTTTTTTGAGAAAGTTAACAGGTTTTTGAACTTGATTTACATGTTTTCTGATTCATATATTTTATTTTTTCAATTCCTTTGTTCAGATAATTATTGTGTAATTACAGTTTTTTCCTTGCATTTCACATATATTTTATATTTTTTTCCTTTTGCACCTTTTTGTTGGTTGTGGGCGAATAATTCCTTGCGTTGAAAGTCCTTAAAGCGTTGACACTTCCTATGATTCTGCCTTCAACAATGCTTCTTATTAGTTAGACCACCTTGTTAACAAATGTGTGTGGATAGAAACTAGCAAAGTAAAATGTCATTTAAGAGAAAATTACCAGGTACAAGCTGATTATCATTAAGTAGACCTTGCAACGTGTTTCGTATTTTCTTTCTCATTCACTATATTTTCAAAAGTCATAAGTGTAGTAAGCACTAAGGTCTATTAGACTTCTAAGCGCAAAGCCCGATGAAGGTATGGGATTAGGAACGAAAGGCACTATTGAAGAACTAACAAAAATGATTATATCTAATACATGAATTTTTTTTGTAAACTAACATAGTAAATAAAGAACGCAATTAAATTATAACTATGTAATTGCAGATCACAATTGTAAATAACAATTGGAATAACAAATGTACGTAACAATTACATGGAATGAAGGAAATGATAAATTGTTATCAAGTGGAATATATGTAATAAGAATCAAGTGGATTAGTGAATCAATTTGGAGAAGGAATATAAATTGTTTCACTAAACTTGTCGGGCCAGAAGAAACGCGAAAGAATGACCGGTCGAGTTAAGTTACCAGGTTAAAAAAAAAAAGACGATCGAGTTGATCGGGTGCATTGGGCCACCCAAAATTTTCTGGTTTGGCGTAATGCTCTATCTCTAGCGTTAGTAGACGATCGAAACCCAAAGGAAAGGCAATCTCATGGCTGTGAATTTCCTCGCAATCTCCAAATAGGATCAATGTTGCCATTCATACCATTCCAAGAGTGAAGAGCGGGATAACATAACTTCTCTGTGCTCTAAAGTTATTGTCGCACCGGATGGTCACCATAATTGCTCCAGCATACTCGAAACTCACAATAGAGGAATGGATGTTGGAATGGTTTGGAGAAAGGTCAGAATTTTTCCAAAGCCTGTAAAAAGGCAAGTTCGATTGTCTGTTTGGGCATTACTCTTGAAGGAACGATCGTGACCGTAATCCAGGTTTCGACGAGCTCGAAATTGGAAGAGAACAGAAAGCATCTAATGTTATGGGTAAGGCTAGACTACCCATTCCTAAGGCTGCTCCTTGCGGCATATTTGCTCTGGCTACTTTGCTGGCGCATGTAATATTCTCACAGTTGACTGGAATGCTTGTTTTGTCCCATCTAGTCTGCAATGTGTTTGGGAAGGGGAAAAAGACGACGACGACAACAATAGTAAGGGTGATTTTCATCAAGAGGGAATTTCTACGCTACTTTGGGGTATGTTATGGACTCCTCTACTATTGTTTATCCTTTTGCTAAAAGTAAGGAGTAACGAGGGAGAGAGGAAGAGGATGCACACCCTATAACATTTATTGAAGGAGGAAGAGTATGTCCAAGTGGGTCGGGAGGAAGTATTTTGACTTTGGAATATTGTTAGATGTAAAGGAAGATGGAGTTATAGAACTATTTTTTTTTTGATGAAGTAGAGTTATAGAACTTTAACTAGAAATGACAGGAACAAGTTGTCAGGTGCAAGGGGATTTTTTTGGGAGGGTAAAGGTAAAATTGAAAGAATTAATGAATAAGTTGGGAAAAGAGAGGGAGGGGAAGGGATGAGGGAGTTGGAGGAACAAGAGAAAATGAGAAATGAGGAGGTAATGAGAGAGGTAGCTAACTTAGCAATTGCGCACGAGATTAGTTAGAGGTAGAAGTCGAGAACATGTGGTTAAATGAGGGGACTCTATTATTAAGTTCTTCCATCGGGTAGCAATTGCGAACTGAAGAGGAACTTTATAGACTTTGAAAGTAACTGGGAGAGGGCTGAGGGAGAGGAGGTAAAATGGGTTGTTGTGGAGTTTTACGAGAACTTGTTTATGGAGGAGGTGAGTTGATGGCCAATATAAGAGGCGGGGTAGTTTTTAACGAAATAGGGGAAGAAGAGAGTGTGGTTGGAGACGGATACTGGGGAGGAGGAAGTGAGGGAGGTTGTTGGGAGTTATGTTGGTGATAAGGTCCTAGGATCTGATGGCTTCACATTAGCTTTTTTTGAACAGTGTAAGGGGCAATGAAGAGAGGAACGGATGGGATATTGGTGCATTCCATGAGTCTGGAGAGTTCGAGAGAAGTTTCAACGAATCTTTTACAACTATTGTGCCGAAAAAACGGGGGAATGACATGCATTAGAGAGTACAGACTTACTGGTCTAGTGGGAAACATCTATAGGATTATGAGCCTGTTTGGATGAGACAATGTCTACCTCACCGAATGCATTGTTAATTGAGAATTTCTAGAATTCATGATGACGAAGATGGGTTTGGGAGAGATGGAGGAGTTTGATCAGGGTCTGCACTTTTCGGCTGATTCTCAATTGTCTTTAATGATAGTCCATGTGGTTTTTTTGGTTACCCGATAGGCCTTAGGCAAGGGGATCCTTTCCCCTGATGCTATTTATACTAGTGATGGAAGCACTGAGCAAGATGATAGACAATGCAGTGGGTGGAGCATACTTGAGGGGTTTCTCGACATCGATCGGTGAACAAAGTAATGTCAGTGTTGCGGATGACACATTACTCTTTTGCGATGCAAATGTGGATCAATTGTCATACTTGAAACATGTTCATTATGGTTTTAGATTGTGTTAAGGATCAAGGTTAACCTAAGATTAACCTCAGTAAGTGAGATTATTCAGAGGAAGAGGTAGATTACATCACATGTCTCGCACAAGTGTTCAATTGAAAGGTTGGTACTTTATCTACTATTACTTAGGTCTGCCTTTGGGTGCTCAACATGAGGATGTTGCAGTGTGGAATCCTTTTATTGAAAGGGTTGAAAGGAGATTAGCAGGTTTGCAAAAATGGTACTTATCAAAAGGAGGGAAGGAAGTGCTCACTAAAAGTATGTTATAGAGTATTTCTACCTACTAGTCTTTTGTTGCAAGCACCGATGGGAGTTACAAAAATTTGGAATGACTTCAAACAAATTTCTTACGGATGTGACAGATGGTACCAAAAAGATCCACTTAGTGAACTAGGAGGATTTTACAACACAAGGAAATGGAGTGGGATAGGGGTAAAGATATTAGGGTGTTCAACAAGCCTTGTTAGGGAACTGGTTATGGAGATATGGAATGGATGAGCGCGCCTTACAGAGGGAGGTAGTAGTAGAGAATATAGTAACATGGAAGGGGTTTGGACTTTTGGAGGATTGGATCTATCACAGACTCCGTTTAGGCGCAACATGTTGAGGAGTATGATGAAGGGATGAGATGACTTCAATGGTCATATTACTTTTCGGGTCGGTAGGAGAGAAGAATTAGCTTTTGAAAAGTGGTGTGGGGATACATTGAGGGTACCGTTCCCTACTGGTGTTCAAGTGTTGAATTAGAGTGATTTGGCAGTTCAACTGTTTCGAAGGGTGCATGAGGGGAAGCCACACTTGGGTATCTCAGGTATAGGAGAAATCTACTAGATTGGAAGTCGCGGGAGTTTCAAAGGTTGCTGGAGGTATTATACATGCATATCATATTTCCCTCTAATGAGGATTCAAGTAGATGGGCGCGGGGCGCTGAGGAGTGATAACATTGTCATTCTCAGTTAAATCTGTAAAGATATGGCACCTGGGCCTAACTCAACCCCAAAAGCTAGCTCATGAGGGGAGGATTGCCCAAGTCCATATAAGCAGACTGTCAGTCCATTCCCCAACCAATGTGGAACTTTTACCCACTCTAATACCCCCTTCACGCCCAGGGCCCAACTGGAGTGTGGACCGGGAGCCCAAACGGGGATGGACCTGGCTCTGATACCATGTGAGAAATAGAAGGAGATATATTATTGAATTGTATCTACATTATTACACCAAGATCCTATATATAGACGCTAGATAACAATCCTTTACCAAGTAGGATTTTATATACTATTCCTCTTCCTATTCTAACACTCCCCCTCAAGCTGGTGCGTACAAGTCATATGTACCTAGCTTGTTACAGATGTAATTAATACGAGGACCGGTGAGGGACTTGGTGAGGATATCTGCAAGTTGATCATTCGACTTTACAAATTTTGTAACAATATCACCTGAGCGTATCTTTTCTCTGATAAAGTGACAATCAATCTCAATGTGTTTAGTCCTCTCATGAAATACTGGATTTGATGCGATATGAAGGGCCGCTTGATTATCACATACAAGTTTCATCTGGCCGATTTGTCCAAATTTTAGTTCTCTCAGCAACTGTTTGATCCAAACTGGCCCACAAGTTGCTACAACCATTGTTCGATATTCTGCTTCTGCACTAGATAGAGCAACCACACTCTGTTTCTTACTCTTCCAGGACACCAAATTACCTCCTACTAAAACACAATATCCGGATGTAGAACATCTATCAGAGGGTGATCCTGCCCAAATCAGCGTCTGTATATCCAATGATATGCTCATGGCCTCGATCCTCGAAGAGTAGTCCTTTACCTGGAGCTGACTTTATATATCGCAGAATACGAACAACTGCATCCCAATGACTATCACAAGGGGAAGTCATAAACTAACTTACAACACTGACAGGAAAGGAGATGTCATGTCTAGTCACTGTGAGATAATTCAACTTTCCAACCAACCGCCTATACCTTCCAGGATGACTGAGTGGCTCCCCCTGTCCTGGCAGGAGTTTAGCATTCGGATCCATAGGAGTGTCAATGGGTCTACATCCCATCATTCCTGTCTCCTCAAGAATGTATAAGGCATACTTGCGTTGAGAAATAACAATACCTTATCTGGACTGAGCAACCTCAATACCTAGAAAATACTTCAGTTTGCCGAGGTCTTTAGTCTGGAAATGCTGAAAGAGATGTTGCTTCAAATTAGTGATACCATCTTGATCATTGCCGGTGATAACGATATCATCAACGTAAACCACCAGATAAATACACAGATTTGGTGTAGAATGTCGATAAAACACCGAGTGATCAGCTCCACTACGAGTCATGCCAAACTTTTGAATTACTGTGCTGAACTTACCAAACCAGGCTCGGGGAGACTGTTTCAGACCATACAGTGACCTGTGCAATCGACATACAAGGCTACTAGACTCTCCCTGAGCAACAAAACCAGGTGGAGCATATAGACTTCTTCCTCAAGATCACCATGCAGAAAAGCATTCTTAATGTCCAACTGATGAAGAGGCCAATGGGGAACAACAACCATAGATAGAAAAAGACGGACAAATGCTATTTTAGCCACGGGAGAGAAAGTGTCACTATATTCCAGCCCAAATATTTGAGTATATCCTTTGGCAACAAGGCGAGCCTTAAGTCGATCAACCTGACCGTCTAGACCAACTTTGACTGCATAAACCCATCGGCAACCAACAGTAGATTTACCTGCAGGAAGGGAAACAAGCTCCCAAGTACCACTCGTATGTAAAACAGACATCTCGTCAATCATAGCCTGCCTCCATCCTGGATGAGAAAGTGCTTCACCTGTAGTCTTAGGGATGGAAACAGAGGACAAAGATGATACAAAGGCGTAGTGGGGTGATGATAGACGATGATAACTCAAGAAAGTATAATGTGGGTTAGCATTACGAGTGGATCGTATACCTTTTTGAAGTGCAATTGGTTGGCTAGGAGGAGGCAAGTCCGCAGTGGGAGCAGGGTCCGGTGCAGGACATGAATCATCTAGAACTGATGCTGGACGCGGGCGACAGTGATAAGTTAGGAGTGGTGGCACTGTAGCTAGAGATATAGAAGTAACCCTAGATTCCTCAAAAGTCGGTGTAGGTAAGACCTCAAAGATATCAGGATGATCAAAAAATGTATAGTAAGGTTGAGACTCAAAGAATGTGACATCGGCGGACATAAGGTATTGACGAAGATCAGGTTGTTATAACTCAAAGAATGTGACATCGGCGGACATAAGGTATTGACGAAGATCAGGTGAATAACAACAATACCTTTTTTGAACTCTAGAGTAACAAGAAAGACACACTTGAGAGTACGAGGGGCTAATTTATCTTTTCCTGGGGCTAAGTTATGAACAAAGCATGTACTCCCAGAGACACGAGGAGGGATAAAGTAGAGATGTGACTGAGGAAACAATATGGAATGGGGAACCTAATTTTGAATGGAAGATGGGGGCATCCTATTTATTAAATAGCAAGATGTGAGGACTGCATCGCTCCAAAAACGCAACGGAACATGGGATTCAATGAGAAGAGTGCGAACAGTCTCAATAAGATGCCTATTCTTCCTTTCAGCTGCACCGTTCTGCTGAGGGGTGTATGGACAAGATGTCTGATGAATAATTCCTTGGTGAGTCATAAACTGCTGAAACTGAGAGGATACGTATTCTAAGGCATTATGACTATGAAAGTACGAATAGAAACACCAAATTGATTTTGTATTTCAGCACAAAAACTTTGAATATAGAAAATAACTCAGAACGATCTTTCATTTAGAAAACCCAAGTACATCTTGAATAATCATCAATGAAACTAACAAAATAACGAAATTCTAAGGGTGAACTGACTCTATTAGGACCCCAAATATCATAATGAACTAATAAAATAATAGACTCTGAACGACCCTCAGCACTACGGGAAAATGTAGCGCGAGTGTGTTTCCCAAGTTGACATGACTCACAATCTAAAGTGGATAGACTAGACAAACTAGGCACCATCTTCTGTAGCTTGGATAGACTTGGATGTCCCAAACGTTTGTGAATTAGGTCTGGAGGATCTGTAACGGAGCATGTTGTGAAGGAATTTGATGAGGTAAGATAGTAAAGGCCTTGTGATTCATGTCCTGTGCCAATCATCTGCCCCGTACTGCGGTCCTGCATGAGAAAAAAATCATCAAAAAAATGTTATGCCACAATGCAAGGCACGCGTCAAACGACTAACAGATGCAAGATTAAAAGGACAACCAGGGATATAAAGAACAGAGTCTAGAGTGACAGAAGATAGGGATTTAGCTTGTCCAACTCCTTTTGGTTTTGTTTGGATCCCATTGGCTAAAGTAATGGCAGGAAGAGATTGTGAATAAATAATATCAGACAGAAGTGATTTGTTACCAGAAATATGATCAGAACCGCCCGAGTCCATGACCCATGATCCAAGAGTACTAGACTGTGAAACACAAGCAAAAGAATTACCAGCAACAGAAGCATCAGGCTGAGCACTTGAGGCTACTTGTGGGGACGACGCCTGCTTACTTGATCGATACTGGAGGAACTCATCATATTCTGCCTGAGCAATATGAGCATTATTGGACGGTCGATCAGGCTGAGCAACAGAGGCTACTTGTGGAGATGTCTACTTACTTGCTCGATATCGAAGGAACTCATTATATTCATTTATAGCAATAGGATCATTATTTGGTGGTTGACCATGCAAAATATAACATATGTCACGAGTGTGTCCAAGCCTATGACAATAACTACACTTAGATCGAGATCTTCCAAAACGACCTCCCCCTCGTCGATTCTCCATAGATTGAGATGTTCGTTTTTACATGATTTGAGATGCAAGAACAGAGAAGTCAACGATGATGGGTGATGAAACCCCTTTGTGACTGGAAGGCGTGGCAAGATGAAGTAGACGAGAGAATAATTCATCAATTGTAGGAACTGTAGGACTAGCTAAAGTCTGATCACGTACTGAATCAAGGTCAGTAGGAAGTCCAGCAAGTGTAAGAACTGGAAACAATGTCTGTTTGTGCTCTTGTTGTTTTTCCACGTTTGTAGTGACTGGTATCAACGTTTTAAATTCCTCCATGACTGCCTGTACTTGTCCCAAGTAAGTAGACATATCGGATTCTTGTTTCTTTAAGTTGGTCATCTGAGATATCACATCATAGAAACGAGATATGTCATTAGTGTATAAAGCACGAGCCTTTTCCCAAACTGAATAACATGTCTGGAATGGGCGAAACAAGGGCATCAACTTGGAATCAATAGATCGCCACAGGATACTACATAATTGAGCGTCAACCTTCTCCCATTGTGCTTTGGCTGTCGCATCTTCCGCACTAGACTTTGCCTTTTCATCTACAACTCTAGCATTGTTCGTCAAATGATCTTGGACACCTTGACCCTTGCACCACAACCGAACTGAGGAAGCCCAAGCTAAATAGTTTGAGCTTCTCATTAATGGTTCTGAAGTGATCACAAGACTTGAACTTCCAATTCCAGCATTTTTGGAACCAAAAATATCAACCCCAAAAGACATCTTGTGAAATCAAACTTTTGTAGCCAAAAATCTAGAAATATGTTGCCAGAATCTAGAAACAAGTCACCAGAAACAGAGAAAACACAGCAGTAAGTCAGATCTGCTGAAAACAGTTAGCAAAAACTCAGAACGCCAGAAACATTGCAGCAGTCGCCGGAGAAGTTATTCTCTCCGAAAATTGAAGAAAGTTATCTGATTGTGGTCGGAATAGTCACGCGACCTGACTGGGAAAAAAAATTCTCGAAAAAAGTGGCCGGAAAGAGGCACACGCGCCCGGTGCATGGTCTAGATCTTGCCGGAGATATCTGCTTCGGTCTGCGCGTGGAGAGGCTTTTGTCGGTGAAAATTTAGGGTTATGGTCGCGAGAGGGTGTGGGACCCTATTGGTTTTCGCACAACACTGACGGGCACGGGGTGACGCAACACATCCCTAGAAAGTTGCTGGAATTTGACGCACGACGACTGTTTTGACCTAATTTTCTTTCACCGATGTTCCTCACCAATGTTCTGATACCATGTAAAGATATGGCATCTGGGCCTAACTCAACCCCAAAAGCTAGCTCATGAGGAGAGGATTGCTCAAGTCCATATAAGCAGACCGCCAGTCTATTCTCCAACTAATGTGGGACTTTTACCCACTCTAACAAAATCATTTTACTAGAAGTTGGTGGTGAGGGAGGAGACATATTTTTTGCACTTCTCGGTTGGGATCAAGGACGCCGAGGAAGGTGTGTTTATTTCAGGAAGAGAATACTTATGTTAGTTGGTGTAATATGTGCAAGGGTTCAGGCGAAGAAGGTGATCATTTTTCTGTTGCATTATAAGATGGCTTCGGTGGAAGATAAGATGCGGGAAGCGAGGTTGAGATGGTTCGGACATGTGAGGAGGAGAGGCACGGATGCTCCAGTGCGGAGGTGTGAGAGGTTGGCTATGGATGGTTACAGGAGAGGACGAGGTAGACCGAAAAAGTATTGGGGAGAGGTGATTCGAAAGGACATGGCGCAGTTGCATCTTACCGAGGACATGACCCTAGATAGGAAGGTGTGGAGGACGCGGATTAGGGTAGAAGAGTAGTAGGTAGAAGTGTGTAGGCTAGTAGGTAGGAGTGTTTTTTTCCTTGTTGTCCCGACTAGTAATCGTAGTGCTATGCTTATAGTTTCTTGTTCTTAGATTCGTCGTAGTAGTATTTTGTGGCAGTGCTCTGTTTCTGTCTGTTGTTTGTTACTACATATTACTTCCTATCGTCTCTTGTAGTTTTATCATGTTTTTTTATCCTGTATCTTTGTTACGTACTTTTTAGCCTATTTTTAGACTGTTTTTGTCTTGAGCCGGGGGTCTATCGGAAACAGCCTCTCTACCTCACCTCTGAGGTAGTGGTACGGACTGCGTACACTCTACCCTCCCCAGACCCCGCGTTGTGGGAATACACTGGGTATGTTGTTGTTGTTGTTGTATTATAAGATGGCGTCGGGTTTGTGAGGGTGGTCTTGAATTGTTTTGGTGTTCAGTGGGTGATGTTAGGTACTGTTAGAAATGTGTTGCATAGAAGACAAAGGCTATGGGAGGTTGCTTGCTAGCTCTTATGTGGGTCATATGGAGGGGGAGAAATAGAAGAGTGTTTGAGGGGATTTAAAATGATTTTATACATTTGCGGGAAACCTTTTGTCTTTGATTGCTTTTTGGTGCACCCTTGAGATTCCTAGATGATTGTATGTAGATTCTCTACCTTTTGGTATACCTTTTCCATACGAAAGTTTTCCCAATATGAATAAAATTATTTACCTTGTCAAAAAAAAAGATGAAATAAGAATCAGGTCAATTAAGTTCAAAAACCATTTTAAATTTCTATTTCAGATGAATACACTTTGAATCTGTAAATATACTCACTCGTATAGTGGTTATCAACAAACATATGCTCACTCATATATAGTGCTGATCTGAGAGAGAGAGATTCCATGGGAGGTTAGGTGCATCCATTTGAGTGTTGGGTTGTTGAAGCTACGGAGTATCTTACTAGATTTTTATGGTTTGGGTGGCAGAATTGCTAGTTATCAGTCACTTAAGTGGCCCTTACTCCCCCGTTCTCCCTGTTAGGCATTTGAATACAAGAAGCTGCTACTGGACTACAACAGAGAAGTTCGACGAGCAACTCATGACACCATGACAAACCTTGTTGGCGTTGTTGGGTATGCACTTATCTTATATAAATCAGAGCTAGATATAGTTAGTTTCTTGCTTCTGCTACATGGACAAACGTCAAACTTCAGACTAAATTAGCTATATTGACTTGTCTACAGTTTATTAATTTATCCTCCTTTTTCTT
The DNA here is from genome assembly GCA_003996215.1 of Jaltomata sinuosa. Classification (NCBI taxonomy): domain Eukaryota; kingdom Viridiplantae; phylum Streptophyta; class Magnoliopsida; order Solanales; family Solanaceae; genus Jaltomata; species Jaltomata sinuosa. The sequence continues at coordinate 190,775 of QJPP01003531.1, forward strand.
TATTTTTATGAAAAATGGATAGTTTTTGAGCTGCTTGTTAGCTTCTATAGATTAGGTTACACCTGCTGGCAGTTATATTAGTTAAGCAACATGTTGACAAACACTTGCATTTTCTTAAAATTAACTCCTAAATCATTTAGTGATTGGGTGGTGCAAATGATACCTATGTTAATAAATAATAGCTCTTTCTTCTCCATTAGTTGAAACTTGATTCATAATTTGGAAATTTTCTTTTGTTCCAACCTCTAGCATATTTAAACTTCCCCAAGTCAAATCAGTCCATCTAGTTTGAAATGGATGGAGTTATCTTTTTCAATCTTTTGTCACATATCATACTATCTATAGCTTGCAAATATTTGGTTGCTTCCCATCCTTTGCTTTAGGTGATTTTCGTGGTCTTTTCCTTTTCCTCTTTTTGCAGAAGAGATGTTGCTCCATGTTTGAAGTCTTTGATTGGACCATGGTGGTTTTCTCAATTTGATTCTGCCTATGAAGTTTCCCAAGCTGCAAAAAGATCATTTCAGGTTCATGTGTTTCTCAGAAAGTAACTTAACTGTAGATTACTAGCTAATTGCATGGTTTCCTCACATGCAACATGAGGATCAAATAAACTTCTTCTAATTGTACTATACACCAAAGTGGTATTGAAGATCAACGTGCAAGTGTATCAGTGTGGTGAAGTGAAATTATAAACGCTCATCATGGCATAGAAAACAGAAACATAGAGTACCTACTCTGTTAATATGCACCATTTGAATCTTGTTCTGAATGGATAGGTGTTGTGATCTACACCTTCGGAATCCAATGGCATTTTATGTAATCTGTGGAATTAATAATCAATAGGCATGATCTGAATGGTCAAGGAGATGCTATTAGTTCTCCTATATTCTCTCTGTTTTGTTGATGAACTTCTTGACTTAGTTGTCTGTTAAGATACAACAAAATAAAGCAAATCTTTCAGCTGTTTCAGTCTTCATCACAGCCTTACTGCCATATGTGTAAATATCAGGCTGCTTTTCCAGCACAAGATAAGAGACTAGATGTCTTGATTTTATACACATCAGAGATATTCAGGTACATTGAGGAAAATCTAAAGCTTACTCCCCAGAGCATGTCAGACAAGAATGTGGCATCAGATGAACTGGAAGAGATGCACAAGCAGGTAATATCCGTTAACATTGTGGGTGCCTGAATATGTCCTTGGTGCTGACAGATGGAGAAGAACTGCTTACTTGTCAAAAGATTTTGACTTCTCGCTGCCTCGCACATTTGATTCTTGCAATCTTTTTTTTCACTTCACATTGGTCCTGATTTCTTTCTTTCTTTTACTCTAATTGATCCCAGGTAGTTTCTTCATCATTACTGGCATTGGCCACCCTTCTTGATGTTGTGGTCAGCGCACAATCTGAACGGTCTGTTTCGGAATCCGAGTCAAAGCGTTCTTCTAAAGCCAAGGTCGTAGCTATTTCATGTGCTGAGAACTTATTATCTACTCATAAGCTATTTCTGGGATTTCTGAAATCTCAGAGCTCTGCTATTCGCTCAGCCACATATTCAGTCATGAGAAGTTTCATAAAAAATATTCCTCATGCTATCAAGGAAACAGACATTATACATCTCGCGGATGCAATACTTGGAGCTTTCCAGGAAACAGATCCCTCATGCCATTCATCAATGTGGGATGTGATCTTACTGTTTTCCCGAAAGTTTCCAGAGAGTTGGAGTATCTTGAAGATTAAAAAATCTGCTTTAAGTAGATTCTGGCATTTTCTTCGAAACGGCTGTTTTGGATCACAGCAAGTATCATATCCTGCTCTCTTATTATTTTTGGATGTTGTACCTGCACAAGCAGTTGAAGCACAGAAGTTTCTTCTTGAAGTTTTCCAGAATCTGTGGGCGGGAAGAAGATTGAGTTATTCATCACATCTAGACCGTCTTGCACTTTTTAAAGCAATGAAAGAATGTTTTGTATTTAGCCTGAAAAACACTGATAGGTGAAGAGTCCACTGAACTTTTCCCTTTGAACTTCTGTGGCCCGTCAGCTTTGTATCGTTATGTTGAGAATTGTTTCTTTTAGTTTCTATGCTCAGATATGTATTCCTTCTTTCAGGTTTTCTGACGCAGCAGATTCCTACAGATTTCAGCAGACACTTACAGATCAGATCCTCTTAAAGCTGCTGTGGCATGAATACCTGTTCTCTGTCAGCTCAAAGAACCAGGAGAGGGTCTTTTCTTCTATGGATTTTACTTCTGATGGTATTCAACCTTCTCATCGGGGATCAAGACAGCTTAATGTCGAAATTCCAGAGGGTTATGTGCACGATCTTGGGAAATGCATTGTTGAAATCCTCTCGGATATCTTTTTTCTGGAACCTGATTTGCTTTTGCAATTCTGTTCAACATTTCAACAGACCTGCCTTGGTGTATTTCAACAAACAGACAGTTCTGTTGAGAACGGCGAAGGGGTGACTGAGTTCTTGTCAGTAGTGAATCAACAAGCAGTAAGGAAAGGTGAAACTTGGCCTCTAGTTTATTTGGCGGGACCAACACTGTCCAAGTCATTCCCCTTGATTAAAACACTTGTAAGTTATTACTTGGTAATGTATTCTTTTGGTCGTGTTTTTGTGAGTATGAAATAGTTTGGGCTCTAAACCCATGGGCTGCGCCCCCCCCCCCCAAAAAAAAAAAAAAGAAAAAAATTGGAGAAGGACAGTGTGGGAGAGCGGCAAAGCGAAATTTGGATATGCTTGACAAGCCTGTTTCTATCTAACACTACTTTTCTCTCTTCTCATTTTTGAACTTTGAAGACAATTGCTGACCACTTAAGAATATTCAGAGATTAGCCTTCTCTTTAGAACACTATATTTTGGGAAATAATTGCTCTCAAGGGAAGACCCAGGATTTCAGTAGCTGCATATATTTTGCTTGTTTATGTTTCACTACTGAGTTCCCTGAATAATATTAAGCTCAAACTCATCTTATCCGCATTTGATTCTTTTGTGGTTTTCACCATATTCCTGCCTGGTCAGGGATATGTATGTATGCATTTGTATTTGCTCCTGGGAATAGGTAAATAAAATAATTTCACACCTGACCTAGCAAAAGTTGCTTTGATGATTCTTTTTACCAATATCTTTCAGTTTCACTTTGATTCTCTCATATGAGTTGTATTATCTAGGATTCCGTTCTTCAGCATAAAAAGGATTCTAGAATTCCTGCAGTGAGAATTACTGTGGCTTTTATCAAATGGTTTCAGTTTCACTTTCATTCTCTCATATTGGCTGTCAATTCTAGGATTCCCCTAATGCAGTGAGATTTATGGTGGCTGCTGTCTCTATATTTGGTCCGCGGAAGATAATTCAAGAGATCTTTTGCATTGAATCCGAAGGAAGACAATTTTTGCATGTCTTCAAGGAGACCTTTATCCCGTGGTGCTTGCAGGCTAACAGTCCCACTACTAGCATGCGGCTAGATCTCTTGCTTTCGTTACTTGATGATGAATGCTTAGCTGAACAGTGGGCTAGCATCATTATGCATGCAACAAATTTGGAAGAACTAAAATCTGCGGATGGAATTGTGAACTCTGATTGCCTTCCTCTATTGGCTATGCTCATTGAAAAAGCAGTAATAAGAACTAGCAATAGAAGCACTATGCAAGTTTCCTATGCAGCCCATTGGCATCATTATCTTTTGGATTTTGCTGCCATTTCTGTTGTTCGAGCTTTTCCACCTTTTGGAGCTTCCAATGTTTCATATATGCGGTACGTGAAAAATACCTGAAATATTTTCTTCACACGTCTTTCTCTTACTCCTTCATTACTAGATAGTGATTATCTAGCGATAAATTGGTCGCACTTTCCTCTTTCCCTAACTTTGATATCTAATAAGTTATGTTGTGGATGTCATTTCCATCACTGTTATATTTTAAAAATCATTTAAACTTATTATTGGGTCTATCATATTATTTTGTTGTAGTACTGTTCTGTTACTATATATCTACTGTGTTTTGCTATCTGTTGTTTCTGGTACTTTCGTTACTTCTTTTTCTAGAATGGTTAGACTATTTTTCTTTGAGCCGAGGGTCTATCAGAAACAACCTTTCTACCTCTGAGGTAGGGGTAAGGTACGCGTACACCCTACCCTCCCCAGACCCCACTTTGTGGGACTATACTCGGTATGTTGTTGTTGTTGTTTGTATTATTGGTACTAAGGGCCCGTTTGGACATGTGATACAAAATCATGATATGAAATCTTTTGATATGAAGTTGGAAGTTTTGTTTGGACATGCAATTTGAATTCTTTTAAGTTGTATTTTTTCTCATAAACATGAAAACCCCACAAGTTGTGAAAACTATTAAATTTTCCCCAATTCTTATAAAATGTTATTAAATGAGCAAACCATAGTTCATAAATAGGATGTCGTAATATCCTAAGACACTTCATTGATAAATCACAAATCTCTATGTTCCTTTTATAAATAAATGTTTACGATTACAAACTTTCAAGTACACATAATTTATAAAGATCCACTAGTAAACAATAATAATAACTAGTTATTCTTTAATATAATCCTTTCACATGGTACGGACAATCTCTTCGGGCCGAGTATGTGTGTTTTTTTTTTGCAAATTTGAAATGATGGTTTTTACAAAATATAAACTTATGGGTCAAATTTTGTATTTAAAAAAGTTGAAATCATGATTTGGAATCCCAAATCATGTTTTATTGAGAGTTTGAGATTTCATCTCATGATTTGAAATCATGAGATGAAATCGCATGTCCAAACGCTAAATTCATCTCATGATTTGAAATCGCATGTCCAAACGCTAAATTCATCTCATGATTTGAAATCGCATGTCCAAACGCTAGCTAAGAGTTATTATCTTTTGCCTTTAAATCTTGGTCATTGTCTCCTATCTCAAAATTGTATAGGAGAGAATCTAATTGTCACGCCTCAAGTCCACACCCTGGACGTGGCCGGCACCAGAACCACTACTGGCCCGAGCGGACCCTTAGCCTGGCACACTACTAAGATTGAATGTTGTAATATGCAGAAGCTATGATCTATAAAGCATGAGCTGAACCTTCTGAATAAAATAAAATAAACTTTTATAATCTGAACTTTAAATCAACTGAAAACAATACGAACCACTGATAAACCACTAACTGTCTAATGAAGCATCTAAAACATTTAAACTGAATGAGTCTATCGGGACAAGTCCCCGGGCTACCTTTATTTGATAAACTGAACTAACCAGCTAAACAAGACACAACTAAGTCCTCCGAATGCAAAGAGGACTCACCAAACACTGAGGAGGTGAAGTCTAGGGATACGCCTGTTGTCGAACTTGTGAACCTGAATCTGCATCATGAAACGATGCAGCGCCAAATGGCATCAGTACATGGGATGTATGGTATGTGATACAGTTGAATAGAAACTGACCAGCTAAACAACTGAAGTATATAATTGAACACAAGAACAACTGAGGATATGCAAGTAAACTGTATGCTAATGAATGATAAATCATATTATAAAACTGGTGGCCATATGCCAATTTTAAGTACTAAAAGTAACTTGTTTTCTGGTGGAGAGTTTCTTATAACCGACATACACCATGTGAGCGCATGATGTCCAACCGCTGGCCCGACTGGGAGAGCTGTTCTATACCTTTCCGGGGTAAAGAATGAAACTGAAACTATGGATCCATATTAGGCCTCTGTGGGCTAAAAGAGGAGTCGTCCGAACTTGCGGAACGATCCTATCCTATGCTGGCATACGTAGTTTCTGGGGCAAGTGTTATCTGAACCCGTGCCCCTCTCGGTGTTAAATAGTCCTCCTAAAACTATAGTGCTCATACTATGCTCCATTTAAGGAAAATTGAAATCGTACTTTGAATCTTTGCTCAATATATGCCTTTTAAAACTGTACTGCTGGTGAGCCTATGCTCAGTTTACTGAATGATATGCAAATTCTGAAGTTTCAAGTAAAAATACTTTCTTTCAAAGATACTTTTCATACTTGGGAGAATTGTAAGTGTTCAAGTACATGAACTTTCAACTTTCAACCTACTTTTCATAGTAACTATGAGGTAATTCAGTTAGAACAACGATATAGACTTTAAAATCACAAAGTAAATTCATAAGATTCATAGTATAGTCTAAAACATGAATTACGGATCAAGGTTAAGGAATGACCACAAATTTCATGGAATTCTATAGTTCTCATAGCCAAATTACAATAGGTTCAACCTAAGAGTGGAGGAATTGAATTTAAGGATTTGGGATCAAAACCCTAACTTGATTTCTACTCGAACAAACCTTTGATCTTTGGAACGTGGGGAAGAACAGGGTTTTCGCACTAAAAGTAGCCTTACATACCTGAGAGGAGAAGAGAAGAAGAGAACTTGGTAGAGGACTTGAAGGCACCTTGCTTGGAACCTTGCGCTTTGTTTCTGGAAGTCTTCTGTGCTTTGGAGTTTGGAGAGAGGATTTGGGAATAAACTGATGAATTCTGAGTTTTAAAAGCCTTTAGGAAGTTTAAAAGTCGAGTTAGGAGGTTTCATAAAAGTATTAGGACCAAAATACTCTCAATTAGACGAAGTTGGGAAAATTTCCCGCCTGGAAAAGAGGGTTTGTGCGCCGCACAGTTCAAAGCGCCGTCTGGACTATGTGTTGTGGGCTCCAACGCGCCTTCTGGGCTCCACGTCGTGGGCTCCAACGCGCAGAGGGGCAGTCTTGCAACCCTCCTGCAGTTTCATGACGTGCAGAGCGGACCCCAAAACGTAGATCCTTTGGTGCGTCGCCCTGGCCTTTTTACGCGCCCAGAACTTCTGTTTAGGTCCCGGAACTCATCCCAAACGATTTCTAATTGATCTAAAGGTTGTACGACTTGGTTTTCACGCTCAAAAGGCATTTGGGACGACATGAAGACGAAATAAATTTCGAGATGTTTCACTAATAATCTTGGCCATTGTTTCCCTTATTGGTACTAAGGGGGAAAATCAAATACGACAAGTAAAAGCTTGAGTGAATAATTGACATCAGAATATTCTAAGCTGAATTTTATGCTACACATCAAATCTTTGGGGTCTCCTTGATAAGAAAATAAATCTTGGCCCTAATTCAATCCTAAAAGATAACTCATGAGTTGAACATTGGCCAAAATAATATAAGGAGACTTCAGAAGTCCTTTCTGGGCTTTTGAATTCCTCTCTGGTGGTCTTCTACCATCGGAGATTCCACTCTTTCTTCTAAAATTTCTACAAATCTCTTTTCTTTTCTTCAAGAGATGGATAACTGACCTTTTTCAGAATGGGGGCAAATTCCTTTGATATCACAACGTCCTTCTCAGGCACAGGGATTTGGTTCGATTGGGTGGAGAGCTCACGACTCTCAATGAGGAGAATGACAATTAGCAAGGGAGTTCTTTTATGGCTGTGTAAAAGGATGCAAGAAGCCTCTGACAATGAGGGGAAAATCTTTAAATCATGGAGATGCAGAGACATGGCAACCTACATTTATTGCAATAAAAAATTCAATAAATATGGTCGCTACATCTCTATAATAGCAGTTAAGGGCCAGCACAGAACAATCATCATTCTTCCAGAGAACCAATTTAATGAGGGGTGGGGGAGACTGGTTCACAAAATCCAAGACTTTATTAATAGTGTCAAATACACAGGGCACATTTATTACAGAATGGGATACAAGGTGGAACACTATAGAAGAGGGGGGAAATTACAAAGAAGCTATTACAAAGCCTAAATGGGAGCGGAGAACGCTAAAAGCAAGAAAAGGACCCATGAACATAAAAACTATTAGTCAGGATAATGCTCAACTACAAAGATGTTTGGTTGGGAGATTCATTGGTGGTGAAGAGGCCCCAACACGCAACGATGTTAGAAGATGGGCAATACACTCCTGGAAAGGAGTCCCTAACATCCAGGTATATGACATGAATGGGTTCAACTTCCTTTTTGAGTTTCAGTCAAGAAGAGCGGCAGAACACATTCTGATATGAGAATGGAAGCGACAAGGCCAAATCCTCAAACTAGACTGGTGACATCCAATAGAGGGAGCTTTCCCTGATACAACAAAATTTGATTGGTATTGGGTCAGGGTTATGGGGCATCCTCTGCAACTATGGAACTCTAAAACAATGAGAAAGATAGGAGATAAATGTGGAGGGTGGTTGGAGAATGAAGAAGAAACGGAGCTCAAAAATCACCCGCGTTGGGCTAGAATCAAAGTTAAAGGGCCTAGAGAAAAAATCCCGCCTTTCACAGAAGTAGAGGACGAAAACCTAATTTTTTCGATGCCGATATGGTGTGAAGTACCGACAACCTACCGGAAAAAGACACCGGAGAAGATGACTGTTGGAGCCACTAGCCAAGGAGAGAGATTAAACCCTAGTACAACTAGATCTATAGAAGCTTTTCATCAAAAAGGAATAGATGATGCAGAAAAATATATATCGGATATCGATATATACAGAAAAGGAGAGTGTTTTGTTGACACAAGGCATGCGCCCACAACTGGGACCCATTTACGAGAGAGATCCATGTGGTTTGGGGGGCCCAGTAGTGGACAACTAGATGGAATAAGGAAAGAAAGAGAAGAGACCACAGTTTATTTAAGTGGTAGGCCAGAGGGTGGAAAGCCCATTCCTTTTAAATCAAATAAACTGAAGGATAAAATAGATCCAAAAGAATTGGACCCAGAACAAAAACAACAGCTCTTCACAGAGCCTTTTATTGAGCTCATTAATCTGTCAAGCTCAGAGGCAGGAAGTTATTCGAACTTTGTTGAATTTGAAGGTGAGGGAGAACTCGCTGCAATAGGAGAAACGTAAAAGGAAAAAAGGGAGAAGGAGCAGGAAAATCAGGTACTGCTTCATGCAAGAGTTCAGGAGGAAGGGGGGTCAATAAAGGAGAACAATCCAACTCAAATTAATGGGGGAGAGGAGATGGATTTTTCAGATTCTCTCTTGGTTATGTACACAGAACCAAAACCTTTACAGGTTGACAATAGCACATAGGAGGAAGACTTAGCTACAAATGCCACGGAATGGGTCCAAGCGAACATGATCAAATTAGGCCAGCAGTTTGGTGTCGATTTTAAAGGATGCAAAAAGGAAGCCTACATCATGTTAACCAAGCTAGATCAAAGGAGAGAAAAAGAGATTGGAGAAGGGGAGAAGATGAAGACAGTAAACTCTAACAGTGCTGTCCCAAAAGAGGTGAGAAATTTGTTCTTTGATATGAATTTCAAAGACGGGGAACCAAGATCTAGTGGGAGGGTTTTAGCTCTAACCAATCAATGAGAGTGAAAATAATCTCATGGAATGTGAGGGGGCTGAATGGGAGTGATAAAAGGGACATTGTAAGGAAACTCTTACATCAGTGGGAGGCAGATATTTATGTATTAGTTGAGACAAAGTTGGAGGGTACTATTGATGGAATAATACAGAGCATATAGGGAAACAAATGGGTGGGAGAAATTCATAAGGAGGCTAGGGGGAGCAGTGGGGGAATTGCAATTTTGTGGGATAAAAGGGTGTGGAAAGGGGAATTGGTGGAGATTGGTACACAAAGCCTAACTGAGAAATTCACAGGGGTAAGCGAAGACTTCAGTTGGCACATAACTCCAGTTTATGCTAATTGTAATAGAAAGATTAGAAAGATGTTGTGGGACGAATTGATAGCCATCAGAGAAAGGTTTGCAGGACCGTGGATAGTTTGCGGAGATTTTAATATTACCAAATACCCATCAGAGAGAACAAACTGACTCAGACTCAGTGGTGCTATGACGAATTTCTCCTCGTGTATTGAGGAACTTGAGTTGATTGATCCTCCTCTATTTGGAGGATCTTATACTTGGAGAAGAGGGGACAGTCATAGGAGTGCTTCAAGAATTGATAGATTTCTTCACTGCGCACAGTGGGGGGAAAACTTCATTCACATTAAACAAAATGTGCTACCAAAAATAACATCTGATCATAATCCTATTGTCCTTGCATGCGGTGGTTGGGAATGGGAAAAAATCTTATTTTAAATTTGAATCTCGGTGGTTGGAGGTAGAGGGATTCAAAGACAAGGTAAAGGAATGGTGGAACTCTTTTAATGTGGATGGGAGAGCAGGTTATATAATAGCTGAGAAAATGAAGTTGTTGAAGGTAAAAATGAAAGAATGGAGCAAAGAAAACAAAGGTAACTAGAAGCAGAGAAAAGAAGACATTTTAAGCGAGATAGCAAATTGGGAGACAATACAGGAACACAGGGTGCTTACTGATGATGAAATTTTACAAAAGACAAATATGGCCATGGATTTTGAAGAGATAGCCAAGAATGAGGAGATAGCATGGAAACAAAGGTCCAGGGTACAGTGGTTGAAACATGGAGACAAGAATACAAAGTTCTTCCACAGAATTGTCACCTCTCATAAGAGGTTCAATACGATGGAACAACTCGAGATAGAAGGCAACATTGTGAAAGATCCAGCTATGATCAAGGAGGTTGTCTAGAACTTCTACATGAATTTATACAAGGAATCTGAACACTGGAAACCTGTTTTGCAACCATAATTGTTCTTCTCCAGTTATCATAGTAACATCCTGTATGCTCAAAATAGGTTTCCAGTATTAGGATGTATTAGGATGTGGCTTCCCAATGATTTTCTTCCCGACTTTTTGGGAGGTTTTGAAGGAGGACATAATAAACACTATCACGTTTCCATTCCATTCAGAATTTTGAGAAGAGCTTCAATGCAACATTCATAGCTCTAATTCCTAAAAAGGTTGGAGCTTCGAGCTAAAAGATTACAGGCCAATCAGTCTGATAGGAGGGGTTTACAAAATCATAGCTAAATTGCTGGCAGAACGACTAAAGAGGGTGGTGAGCAAATTGGCCAATAAAAATCAGATGGCTTTCATAAAAGGAAGACAGATCACGGATGCTGCATTGATAGCTAGTGAGTGCATAGATTCAAGGATGAAAGGTGGAGCTGCAGGTTTATTATGCAAGTTAGACATCCAGAAAGCTTATGGCCATGTAAATTGGGCATTTCTACTGAATGTTCTGAGACAAATGGGCTTTGGCAGTAAGTGACTGAAGTGGATAGAAGTATGCATTAAAACAGTCAAGTTCTCAGTACTTATAAATGGTGAACCTGTTGGCTTCTTTGCATCAGAAAGGGGACTGAGACAAGGTGATCCACTGTCACCTTTTCTCTTTATTCTAGCAATGGAAGGTTTTGACAGCATGATGAGAATAGCTACACATAACAGGTGGTTCAGGGGCTTCCACATAGGAGACAAAATAGGGAATGGAAAGGAGATTAGTCACTTGCTATATGCAGATGATACTATCATCCTATGTGAGCCAAAATCTGAACAACTCAATTACATCAGATTGATTTTGATCTTATTTGAAGCAGTGTCAGGCCTAAGGGTCAATTGGGGAAAGAGCTGTTTGATTCCAGTCAAGGAGGTGCCTCAGATTCAAGGATTGGCAAGCATTTTGGGGTGCAAAGTAGAGAAATTGCCAACAACTTACCTGGGAATGCCACTAGGGAGCAAACATAAAGCTTTGGAGATATGGGATGGGATTCTGGAAAAAGTAGAAAGAAAGTTGTCAAGATGGAAGGCTCAATATCTTTCCTTGGGGGGTAGAGTAATCTTGATAAACTCTGTTTTAGATGCACTACCTACTTATGTTATGTCACTATTTCCAATTCCTTCAAAAGTTGTCAAAATACTGGACAGACTAAGAAGAAACTCTCTGGAAAGGAGGCAAAGAGGGAGAGGGCAAGGGATATTGTCTAGTGAAATGGAACACTGTGATGCTGAGCAAGGAGAGAGGGGGATTGGATATTAGAAATTTGGGGATCCAAAATACGAGTCTTTTAATGAAGTGGTTGTGGAGGTATACTAGTGAGGAAAGAACACTATGGAAGGAGGTGATAGTGGCAAAGTATGGGGAATCAAACCCATGGTGTACAGAGGTAGTTGCAGAACCCTATGGATGGGGAGTATGGAGGACAATCAGAGCTTTATGGAATTCTATGGAAGAAAATGTGATTCTCAAAGTTGGAAATGGCAACAAGATTAAGTTCTGGAGAGATGGATGGATTGACCAAACTCCTCTAAGTGAATCTTTCCCAGTTCTCTTCTCAATCTGCAACAATCCTGAAGCCAAAGTATGTGAATGCTGGACAACTCATGGCTGAGACTTATCTTTCAGAAGGTTATTGAATGATTGGGAAGTGGATAGGGTGGCTTCTCTACTGGAAAAATTGGGGGGAACCAACCTAGTCACAAATGCACCCGACAGAATTATATGGAAGCACAACAAGGATGGTAACTTCACAGTAAATAGTGCTTACAAGAAAGGGATACAAGCTGGGGTTGGAGGCTACCATCATCACTGGAAGAGTATTTGGAGAGGGACTGATCCCCACCAAAGTGAAATGCTTCACTTGGTTAGTCATCAAAAGAGCCTGCCTAACTCGAGAAGTTCTACAGAAGAAAGGAATGCAACTAGTCCCCAGATGTTTCCTATGCAATTTGACAGGGGAAACAAACAAACACTAATTCCTACACTGCAAATTCACTACACGGATCTGGGAGCTCTTCCTCAACATCACAGGCTCCGGTTGGACCATGCCAGAACACACATCTGATCTTTTTAGTTGCTGGATCAGAAGGAGGGGTAGCAAGACTCAAAAGAAGTGGTGGAAGCTAATACCATCATGCATATGGTGGTCAGTATGGAAGGAAAGAAATGGGAGATGTTTTGAAGATATATCTAATTCCATTCACAAAGTAAAATGGAATTGTTTAGTATCTTTACTTTTTTGGTGTAAACAACTCTGTATAAAAGATGTAGATCAAATTATCGAATTAATAAGAAGAAAAAGAAGAAAAGGCCATACTTGGAGCTTGAAGAATAAGAGAAGCACAAAGTCGCAGCCAGAGAAGGTCGCCACCCTAGTTGCCGTCGCAGAAGAAAGTTGCTTGAGAAATAATACTTTTTCTCCTTAAAAGGTCCACTTTTTTAAGTAGAAGATAGAAGGATACGCTTCACGCTTTTACCCCTAAAGCGAGCGCTTCTTTCATGTCGCTGCACTTCATACCTGTGAAGCGATATACCCGCTGCCTCGTGTCGCCTCTCGCTTTAAGCGAGGAAGCAGACACATTCTACAACACTGTTTTAACCTTTCCCACCTTTTTCTGTTACCTACTTTCCTTTTACCAGAAATAGATAGTGTCGTTCTCATGGCATTGCTTGATGAATCACAGATGGAATATTGTGATAATGAGAAATTAAATTCAAAATTTTGAATTTCTTTAATTTTCTTTCCCTCAATGTAAAGGATCCGATCCAATTCGGATCATTATCACCACTTCGACTGTAAGTTTTGTTTTGCATTTTTATTCAATTCCTCTATTTATTTCAGAACTGATGGTAGTCCAGTTCCAAAGTTCACATATGATTAGGTAGACGTTTCCTCTTAACTCACTCTAGAAAATTGGAAGCACCTAATGTCCAAGATTTATCTCATAAAGACAAAAAAGAAAGTATAGTTCTCTATCCAAGCCGGACAATCGAAGTTACTGAACCAAAAAGATAAAAAATCAAACCATACCGAATTTAGTAAGTATTGGTATTGATATAGCATTTCAAGAAACCAAATACCCGAACTGAAATGTCTAAAAACCATACCAGACTGACTGACCGACGAACACCCCTACTCTACATGCTAGAATTGAATATCTGGAGCATGATTAAAACAACATGGGCCCCAACATTGGATACATGTAGGATAGGATGAGTCTGGTGTTGATAATGCAAGGGTTAACTTAACCACAAATATTAACTCATTATATGAGGATTGTCCACTACCATATAAGGAGACAACAACCCATTCCCTCAACCAATATGGGACAAAATAACACTCTTTTTAAGTTTAAAGACTTTATTCCCTAGGATGATGACGTGGTTATCTTCTGTATCTCAGAACCTGTGGTTATAGCCTGTCTTTTTTTCATTTCCCATCTCAATATCTAGGCTTTAGTGGTATGGAGGTGTTCATTTGTTTAAGACTACAGTTAGTAGCACAACACTCACAATACTCTAATTTTTATTATTGCTTTATTTTGGGTTGTTTTGTTGTTCTGTTGCAGTGCTGTTCTGGGTGGCATAGCAGGAGATGATGAAACAATCATTCTGTCCCAAAGTACACTAGTACTAGTATTTGGGGAGATTCTTAAGAAGTTGACAGTTTTCATGATGGATTCTCCCTTCATATGGGTCAAGGACATGTGTTCGGTGATACTTATCAGAGACAATAACACTGAACTGGGATTTGAACCTTCTATGGATGTGAATGAGATGGCCAATTTTGCTTTACATTTGCTTGATGGTGGCTTTTCTGCATTGAAATGTTTGCATCATGAAGTTGAGCTACTTTCGGGAATCTTAGCTGCAATGTTTGTAATTAAATGGGAATGCAGCATGGCTACTGTCTTCAGTGATGAACTTGGTGAAGAATCCACAGAAAAAATAAAGACAAGGTTGTCCTCTTGTGAGCTAGTGCATGCTCTCCATCGCAAAATTTGTAACCAGTTCCTATTTAGTATTAACATAGATAGTCGAAAGATCCTGGAAAGCATCTTGGTCCACACTGTAAGGAATGCTGTGCTTAAGGATGAAAATCTGGATGCTGTGGAAGTCACATCCTTATGCTGTCACTGGGTCCTTGAACTTCTTGAATGTCTCTGTCAAGATCAGTTTGAGGAACAAAAGCTGTTAGACAGATTTCTAAGCCAGGATGATTCTTGGCCTGCTTGGGTTGCACCAGATATAAAAGACAGGAAAGGAGCAGCTTTGGTGAAAACTGAGAGTGCTTCAGTTGATGTGAGTGCCCTTCCCGTTTAAGTAATTTATATTGAGCAGTTTTGAGATGATCTTGTGCACCTACTTTTCCATTCACTGCTATGTTCTTGTTGGAAAAGAGGGAGTTACAGTGAGGTTTTTAACTGACACATATTCTTGTTTCCTTTTTTCGGATGAAGTGTACATATTGTTGTTGACTTTCTCATTCAACTATTTAGTTTTATAACATTTTCTGGCATCGTTTAAGCTTTTCCAAGGTGAGTTGCATCATATTATGCATTCACATTAGATCTATATTATAAGATCTCAGAGTTGTGTACTTCACCCTTTGCAGACCCCAAGAGGCACCAGGTTTGTTGCTCTGATAGACAGACTTATACCAAAGAGAGGGTTTGATATAATCATTGCTGGTGCTGTTTCTAATGTCTCTCCATCTTCAACTGAGGATCCTAGTAATCAACCTACCACAACTCCTCAATGTCATTATTCCCGTGCCTGGCTGGCAGCTGAAATCCTATGCGCTTGGAAATGGAATGGTGGCAATGCCTTGTGCTCCTTCTTACCTTATCTCTGTGAATATTTAAATAGTGAATGTTATACGCCTGAGGATGAGTTGTTAGATTCTATTGTCACCATTTTGCTCGATGGTGCACTTATTCATGGGGGAGTTGCAGAACTGAGTCTTTCAAACTTATATCCTGTTACCAACATAGAGAGTATTGGAGAACCCTTCCTGAGAGCTGTTGTATCATTACTGTCTAGACTTTTTGTAGATGATGTATGGGGAAAGGACAAGGCAGTATTTCTTTTTAATCTGCTTGTGAACAAACTCCATATTGGTGAAACAATAAATATAAATTGTTTGAGGATACTTCCTTCAGTTATGGGCGTAATCATTAGACCATTGAGTGTTCCATTTGACAGAGACACTGCAAACATGCAGTCGGCTTCTTCTGAATGTTGTGAAGTGCAAGAGGCTATCATGGACTGGCTCCAGCGAACAGTGTCTTTTCCACCCTTAAATGCATGGCAAACGAGAGAAGGTAAATTACTGCTGTCTACAATGTGTCAATTTTCTAAAGGATTTAAACAGCATACGAAGTAATCAAATTGGTGCCTTGGTTTGTGGCAGAGACATGTGTTGGCTTATGCATCTAATATCTGATTTCTTTTTCCAATTCATTCGACTTAAGCTTATTTCACAAAAATCTGCAACTTATCCGTCTTAGATGTAATGGAATTTGGTATTTTCAGATATGGAAGATTGGTTTCACCTTGTTATATCCTGCTATCCTGTACGACCAATTGAAATAGGGAAAGGACTAAGACCAGAAAGATATGTCTGCTCTACTGAGAGAATGCTACTGTTCGAATTATTTCAGAAGCAGAGAAAGAGTTCTACATTATCTGTGATAAACAAGCTGCCGGTTGTGCAGATTTTGTTATCAAAGATGATTCTGGTTGCAGTTGCTTATTGCTGGGAAGAATTTAGTGAGGATGATTGGGAGTTTGTTCTATACCGTTTTAGGTGGTGGATTGAAGCAGCAGTTGTCGTGATGGAGGAAGTTGCTGAGAATGTGAATGATGTTATTACGGATGGTTCTAGTTGTGAACACTTAGAAGTTATGCTGAAGAGGGTCAACGATACTGTTTTGGTGGAGGACTCTACTACAATAAAACTCGCAAGCAATGCTCTTATTGGATTTTCTTTGTTTTGCAATATAAGTGGTCTCGAAGCAAAAGAGCCTGTTGATGTTGCTAATCCCTTGAAAATTGACAGATGGGAGATGGCCAAACACCGAATTATAGAAGCTGTTCTTCGGTTGTTCTTTTCTACTGCTGCTACCCAGGCTATGGCAAGTTCTTATTGTGGTGAAGCTTCTTCCATTGTAGCATCATCTATTCTTGATCATTCTCAGTTCTGGGACGTAGTGGCATCACTTGTTGTCGAGTCCTCTTCAACTGCAAGAGACAAGGCAGTAAAATCAGTTGAAATCTGGGGCCTGAGTAAAGGGCCAGTTAGCTCTTTGTATGCAATGCTGTTTTCTGCCGAGACACTTCCTACCCTAAGACGTGCTTCTTATGTTATTCTTTCAACTGAACCTGTGTCTCACTTTGCTTTGTACACTGTCGACAAGACAAGTTCCTCTGGTGGAGATGCCTCCAATAACCAGGATACTGTCAGTTCTACTGAAGAAAGTCTTCATCTTAGGGCAGAAGTTTCTTCCATGCTGGAAAAATTACCATATGAAGCTCTTCAAATGGACTTACTTGCATTTGAACGGGTTAGCTTTTTGTTTCCCCCCCTTTTTCGGGCCTCTCTTTGCTTCTTTAAAGCTAATGGAGAAGCATTAATAAACCACTTCTGTTTGCTAAATATCCTTAAATTTTTCAGATAAAGGTCTTTCTAGCTTGGTCTTTGTTACTTTCACATGTAGTGTCACTACCATCCTCATCACCCCCGAGGGAGAGAATGGTTCAATACATTCAAGAATTTGCTACTTCAACAGTGTTAGATTGTCTTTTCCAGCATATCTCCTTGGAATTTTGTGTACCATCAAGCTTGAAAAAGAAGGATTCAGAACTTCCAGCTTCAGTGTCAGAAGCAGCAAAATCTGCAACGCGAGCCATCACTTCTAGTTCTGTGTTATTTTGCTTGGAATCGCTTTGGCCTGTCGGACCAGAAAAAATTGCTGCACTTGCTGGTGCAATTTTTGGCCTCATGCTTTGTATTCTTCCTGCTTATGTTCGAGGGTGGTTTAGCGATATACGTGACCGTTCTACTTCATCTGCCATTGAATTTTTCACTAGAGCATATTGTAGCCCCCCTCTGATTATGAATGAACTCTCCCAGGTACGAATGTCATCCTTATGCACTCGAGATACTTGAACATTTATTGAAATGAATTCGTGACACTCTAAAATTTTGCTTTCCATTTTCTTGGTGTGTACAAAGTTTATCAAGAATAAACTTGTCCATTTTACCCATCTAGGCTCTAGTGATCAAATTGACAAAAGATTTAAGATGATTGTGAATAGTCTCTAGAGCAAAAATGAGATTGAATTACCAAAACAAAGGGAATTCCAGGGATTTTCCTGAAAATCTGAATCATTTTATTTTGAATGTGGTAGGGTCGTACATTTCTTTTAGTTCCCTGACGTTTGCTAGCCAAGTGGATGTTTGACTGGCAGACTGGCTGCTAGAAAATCTTAGAATAATCCAGTCTGGATGAACATAAAGTACCTATACTTGCTTGTGTTTGTACCTCTTACTTCCAGCATAAGCTTTATTTGTTATCTCAGTGAGTCTTATGCTCTTTGTGACCATAAAATGCCTCGCTGACCTTCATTCAAATGCAGATTAAAAAAGCCAATTTTGCTGATGATAATTTCTCTGTGACCGTGAGCAAATCTGCTAGTGAAGTGGTGGCTACCTACACAAAAGATGAAACAGGAATGGACCTAGTAATTCGTCTTCCGGCATCTTACCCACTGCGACCTGTGGATGTAGATTGTACCAAGAGCCTTGGCATTAGTGAGGTTAAGCAGAGAAAGTGGTTAATGTCAATGATGTCATTTCTTCGTAATCAGGTGTCTCCCACTGACTTCGGATCTGTGCATCATTCTCCCATCCTACCCTGATCATTTCCTCTATGTCTGTGCTCACTATTGTAATCTGTCAGTCTCCCATCTGCTATATTTAAATTTATTGCCTTCGACATTTGTAGCTGTTACATTTAATATTCTGCTCTTTGATCATGCATATGTTTCTTTCTGAGGCGCACTTTTTCAATTTAAAATGTCACCCTTGACTTTAATATGTACCAAGGTTCATGGCCTAATTTTTAGGTATTGGTATTTTACCATCTTTTGATGTCAATTAACTGCTTAGTGTCTAAGTTGTGTTTCTTGAATGACCTGCCAGCACTTGGATAATTCTCAATGATCCTGTGTACACTTTGCGGGTAAGGTTGATGATCTATTTTTCCTACAATGCAGAATGGTGCCTTAGCTGAAGCAATTTGCATATGGAAGAGCAATTTTGATAAGGAATTTGAAGGTGTCGAGGAGTGCCCCATATGTTACAGTGTCATTCACACTTCAAATCATAGCCTCCCACGGCTAGCTTGCAAAACCTGCAAACACAAGTTCCATTCAGCCTGCCTCTACAAGTGGTTCTCTACTTCTCACAAGTCAACTTGTCCATTGTGTCAATCTCCTTTTTGATGTATCGCCCAAAGTGGTGATGCCTTCTTAGCGCAGTAAATGTAATTTCACCTTTGGATAGCCCCTTGATTTCATTGTCCATCTCTTATGCCGAGTTTGGTGACTATGACGACATTTGTGGGTTGACATACTCTTCCTACAGCTCTCTCTCTCTCTCTCTCCCCCGTGATTTTGTGTGCATTCGTTTCTTTGTCGGGCTGATTTTTCTTCATATCAAAGACCTTGCAGTGTTTCCTGCGGTATGTGAAGTGATAACATCTAGGTATGCTGGAGTTTTTACTTTTTTAAAAAAATAAATAAAATAAAAACGATATTCTGCTTGTGTGGTCAGGAAGCTTGGTTTCCTTTATCATTTCATCTGAGAATTGAGATTGTTAGCTGTTCGAGTGAACAACTTCAATATACCAATGAGCTAAGATGTTTAAGATGTATTTCTAGATTGACTGGTTCCATTATTCAAAATTCTGAGCCCGCCTAAGGCGGCATTTGTTTTCAAAAAGTGAAGTTTTTTCTCGAAATTATTTTTCAATATTTTTTGGAAGATTTTCATCACTTGGAGGGGGACAAGTAACATGGTTCTCTATATGGAAGTCTTAAGAATTTTAAGCTTAATTGACATGATCCTCCTGTCTCATGCAGTTGAATATGGCTATTTGCGATTGGTGCCAAGATTATCAAAATTCTAGATGAGAACCTGAAGGCAGGCAGGCAGAGAATGGTATCCGCTAATTGCTACTGTAAATGGCAGTTATGGAATAGTGCTATGTGGAAAAAACAAAGCTGTAAAGCTTTTCCCTTGATCTTAAATTTATTAGAAAGACGAAGGAGAGGAGGGAAGTTTTTTTTCTTTTTTTTACACAGGGTTTAGTCATGTATGCATGAATGAAGTGCAGATTTAAAAAAATAGAAGGGTGTTAAATGGGTTTGTTAGATTTGTGTGTTTTTGATAAATTGGTGATTGTATTTTATTCTTTATGGTATATGGAACTTGTGTTTCAAATTTGAGCATATTCAGAGTAGATTTGAGTGTTTAAATTTAAAAAATAAAAAATATTTTTTTTAAGAAAAACTTTCAGACTTAGATGCCTGAAAGTTTAGCCTATTATACACATGGTTCAGTCATATATGCATGAATGAGGTGCAATTTTAAAAAAAAAGGGTGTTAAATGTGTTTATTAGATTTGTGTGTTTTTGATAAATTGATGATTGTGTGTAATGACCCTTCTGTTCATTCTCGTATTTTCGCCTTTTTTGTACTGTTAGAGCTTGCCTGTAGCGGGCCCAAGTTATTTATGGCTTGCTGAGATCGGTAGTTCGGTGCCCAGGTCGTCTGGTAGGTCTTTATGGCTGTTTCCCTGTTTTAGAACCTTAACTTAGAAAATCGTAGACTTCGGTCAACATTCTTGGTAATCATGCTCAGAATCAAATTTCGACATTTTCGCTAGCTCCGGAGCGTGGACTTTGATCTAGTTGGACCTTTGGTCGGGATTCGGGAGCTTTTCAGCTTGAAATTCTCTCTCGTTTTGTGTTTTCAAGCCAGTTGGGCTTGTATGGTTGACTTCGGTCAACATTTGGAGAAGACGGCCTCGGGTGGAAATTTCATAAGCGCTTTTAGCTCCGGAATGTCGAGTTTAGGCTAGAGGGACCATTGGTTCGGGTCCCGAGGCTT
Organism: Jaltomata sinuosa; assembly: GCA_003996215.1. NCBI lineage: Eukaryota > Viridiplantae > Streptophyta > Magnoliopsida > Solanales > Solanaceae > Jaltomata > Jaltomata sinuosa. The sequence continues at coordinate 211,565 of QJPP01003531.1, forward strand.
CCGGATTTGATTTCGGCCCTTAAGTTCTGTTTTGAAATAGTTAGCATAAAGGTTGATTTTGAGTGCGGGCCCACTTTTCATTAAATTGACCTTCGATGGGATTTTCGTTAATTTCGTTGAGTTTGAAACACCATTTTTAGTTGAATAGCCGAGCTCATTTGTGTTCGCGGGACCCCGCAGGCATTCCCCGAGAGCCACCGCTTGAAAAATTTGCCTTGCCATGCTGCTGTTGTTGTTGCCTGCTGGTGTGGCGCTTAGGCGTGCACCTGGGCGCCGCGCCTGCGTTCCCGCCTGCCTGGGCGTGCCAGCGCCCCTGCACTCCTTGGCCGCCATGGCGCCTGCGCTCTGCCTGGGTGCCTCTGCGCTTGGGCGTGGCAGCATTTGTATAGCTGGCCAATCCTCTTTTCCCTTGTCGCGCCCCATTTTTCTCGCAAAAAGACGGGATTCGACGTGACAACTCTTTTTAGGATAAAAGGGCATGAAGAGTCGCCACCTAACGAATTAAGGTGCGTTAGGGCACCATTCTAACTAACTACGAGTCTACGACTAAATTAATTTAAGGTCTACGTCACCAGAGAATTGGGTAAGGGTTCAGATCACCTCGAAAGGAAGTTGTTAGGCACCTTTCGAGGTCCACAAATGTGGGTCCCTGCCGGATTCGTTATTTATGTGGGGATTAGGTGATAAACAAAGGTCAATGAAATTATTAAGCTAAATATCTAGGTGAGGAGCACACAAAACTTATTGTAAGATAAATTAATAAATTAAACGCATTTTCTATTTATTAATCTAAAGCAAGTAATAAATAGTTAAACAAGCTAATTTATTAATTGATTAGACAAATTATTTTCTTTCTTAGCATGCAAATTTAGATAACTAGGTGATTAACATAGAAAACTTTTTATTTTAAAATAAATAAATAAGTTGAAATGAATAAATAAACTAAACGTAAATTATTGTCTAATAAAGAAGAAACTAAGTGATTAAAAAGCAAATTCATTAATTATTTAAAGCAAGCAAGTAAAAAAATAACATAAAGAACTTGATTTACTTAATTAATACGAATTCAAATAACTAAGTGGTTAATCATGAAAAAATATATATTTTAAAACAAGTAAATAAACTCGGCATAAATTATTATTTAATAAATTGTAGGTGATAAAAGTGATTTAAATAACAAATTTATTCATTAGCTATTTGAAACAAATGAGTAACACTAAACATATAAACTTGATTATTAGTTAATTAATAATACAAGCCTAAAGATCTAGGTGATTAATCATGTGAAAGTTGTTAACTATAGTTAAGCGAGAGGAGAGAATTTATTTTAAAAAAACAAAGTAAATAAAGATTTAGTTATAAAAGTTAACTAATTACATACAACTAATTATTCGAATCAATTTATACAAGTGGAAACTATACCTTGATACAATAGAGAAATAACACACCCTGGAATAAAATATATTAACTACCCCATATAAAAATACAATTAGTTTCATAAAAGTGAATGACCTTAAATTTTGAAAAAACTCATAAGAGTATTTGAAAGACTTAAAATGTTTATTGCTTTATAGGGATGATGCCACAATATTATTGATCGCGCTCTTCCACCATAGCAACAATTTGATTGTAGGTCGGTCTTAAAGTTTAAAATTAGTAATGATATAATTTTAAAATATAAGTAAAAGATTTATAATTTCCAGTAATAGGCACATAAATATATTTACATATAACTACACATAATTTCTTTTTGAAAGCTTTGGTAGATGGAACTCCCGGGAACACGTCGGTTTAGTTTAAAAATGAGATTAGACCTCGTAATCTCTTTTTTACCTCCCACTAACTATTTGTTAGGAGAAGTATTTATATAATTGGTGATTAAAAAAATAAAATTGCCATGATTCATGTACACCCCAGGACTTCTAAGCCCAGGCTAAGCTCAGAAAAACCAGTAGGAAAATAATTTCAGAAAAATTTCCAAACTTTCCAGGAACCACGGTTCAAACAACGGACCGTCGTTCAAAAGACCGGCCCATCGTTGGAACCGTAGTCCCTGATCCAGTAGCCTATCATTTCTCCCCAAGGACCACGGCTCAGACAACGGACCGTCATTCAGAAGAACGGTCCGTCGTTTGAGGCCGTAGTCCCAAGTCCAGTAGACCCTCAGCTTTGATCCCAGGGACCACGAGTCAAACCACGGATCGTGGTTTACAACCACGGCTCGACCTGATGCACGTGGTTCCCCAGGATCAGAGGACCCCAGATTCCAGCCCCAGGAACCACGAGTCAAACGACGGCCCGTCGTTCAGAAGGACAGACTATCCTGTTGAACCGTTGTTCCTAGGACCAGAGGCCCTGAAACCCACAGGCAGAACCACGGCTCCAGTTGACGGTTCTTCATTCAGAAGGACGGTCCGTCAACCAAGCCGTAGTCCCTGAGCACGATTTTTTGCAGATTCTTTTAAACTTTCCCAGGGGTATTCTGGTCTTTTCCCAATTATTTTAATTCCGATTCTAAGTCGTTTTGGGGGTAATTAAAGGGTTTTTAAATCTATTTCTCCCTCATTACTCCTAAATCACTCATACTTAGCAAATCTCTCAAGAACAGAACGCTCTCTCTCAAGAACAAGGCAAAAAGGGTTTTCTCCAAGTTCTTCTCAAAATCCAAAGGTTCAACCATAGAATCTTCATACAGGTATGTGGGATTTCACTAGTGGTTCCTTTCACCCATTAGGTCCCTATCACTCAGTCAAATCCCTTCAGTTCTCCATAAATGCTAAAAAACCTAGGGTTCATAGACTTTAGAGAATTTTTGCTATTCAGATATTATGGAATTATATAATGCTTAATCCATGTTTCTTGGAGAATCAGTATAGTTCATGTACAGAATTCAGAACCCTAGTTTGTTGTAATTTTTAGTACTCCATAGATTATACATGTTAGGCAGACTCAGTCAGATGATCAGATTTTAGAATTTGAATGTCATATCCTACAGCTTGGTTGTGTGCATTCTCAGATTATATCAGTATTTTGAGCTATCCAGTGTTATAGTTGCATGCTAGCTTATATTCAGTTGGGAGTAGACTTAGTACCGAGCGGACTAGGGATGAGGGCTTAGCTGTCAGCTTAGACTATGACCCTTAGTAGCAATCCCCAAGTCTCAAAACTACGGCGCCACCGTAGGTTTGAAGGAGTCAGCTGTCAGATTAGGCTGCACCTCCATGTCCCTTGTGGACATCAGCAGTGGATCCACGTCAGACTCGTTTGTACCCTTGGCAAGGTATGAACGTCCTTCCATCCAGGGTTACAGGATGACCCCACAGTTAGCTCAGCTTGGGGTATGTCGGTTAGTAGTATCTCCCACAGTCAGATTCATGTGCATTGACCTTGTATTCAGTACTCATGTTCAGTATTCAGATCAACATATTATTTCATGATTTATACTTGGTCACTGCATTCAGTACAACTCTCAGTTACAGTTCAGCATGATTATTCTTATGTTCAGTCCAGCTTGTATCCAGCATGCTCAGTACATTCAAAGTATTGACGCATACTTTTGTGCTACATCATTTCATGATGTATGTTCAGGCACTCAACATACAGATCGCGCCTAACTTGACCTCCGGTCCGTACTCAACAGCTCAGTGGTGAGTCCCCAATAGTTCGGGGACAATAGACATGCCTTTATTTCAGTATTTATCTTCAGTTTCAGTTTTGCTAGAGTTAGCTGGGGGCATGTCCCAACAACTCCTATTCAGTTAGATGGCTATCAGACATAGACTAGATTTTGCACTTTTAGTATCAATACTAAACCAGATTCTTATATATTCAGATTTCATTTGGGTTCTTCCCGCTTTTAGATATTTAATTGTTTTAGTTTTCCGCATAATACATATCTTTAAACTGGTTTTAATGGATATGTCATGCCATTGGTTAGCTTGGGGTCACTCGTGACACTAAGCACCGTGTCGAGTCTAGGGGGTAGCCTCGGGGCGTGACAAACTTGGTATCAGAGCATAAGGTTCAAGTGTCCTAGGATGTCTGAAAGTCGCGTCAAGTAGAGTCTTCTTCATGGGTGTGAAGCACGCCACACTTATGGAGGAGGGGATATGAGACGTTATTAAGAATAACTTCCCTTCTTTCTTTTCCAGCTCGTGCTATAGAGGGTGAACTCTAATTGATCTCTCTCTATTCTAACTCGTGCTCTTCGCATTTCAGAAAAATGCCTCCAAGAAGAGCTACGCTAGAAACCAGCAAGCAGCCCCAACAGACCCCTTAAACGAGCAGGTTACGCATGCTGAATTCAGGGCTGCCTTCCAAGTGCTCGCTCAAGCCATGACCGCTCAGGTCAACCAGCAAGCTGCCTCACCAGCTCTACCTCAGGTCAATGGAACTGCAGCCAGAATCTGGAACTTCACTCGGATGAACCCTCCAGAGTTTCATGAGTCCAAGTCAGAAGAGGATCCCCAAGAGTTCCTTGAGGACATCCAGAAGGTCACTAACATTATGGGTGTCACTTCAGTCGAGGGTGCAGACTTGGCCGCTTATCAGCTAAAAAGAGTGGCCTACACTTGGTACCAGCAGTGGAAGGAATCCCATTGTACCAATGTAGGACCAGTGACTTGGGATATATTCAGGACTGCTTTCCTGGACAGATTCTTTCCACTAGATCTCAGGGAAGCTAAGGTTCAGGAATTCATCAACTTGAGGAAGGCCAGTTCCAGTGGCTCCATAGGTTTCTGAGAGTGTTCGTACTGAGCATGTTAAGCAGAGTAGACATGGTGTAGGTCAGGGTTTGCATTCAGGGTGTGTAGGACTTGGTGGCCGGTCAGGTTTAGCAAAACCTTCTCGTCAGACTTCATTTGGAAAAGCTTGTTTTCAGTGCGGTGAGCGTGGTCACTTTGCTAGGGATTGCCCCATAATAACACCTTCCAGTCAGTAGGTTTTATCTCTTAGGGTTCCAGTGCCACCGACTAGAGGCGGTGTGCAGGGTAGTAGAGGTGGTCCCCAGTCAGTGAGAGGTGTTGCATAGGGTTGCATGGGTAGTCCCCAGATGGTTAGAGGTGGTTATCAGCCGGGTGGTTTAGTTATCCATCCATAGTTTACATGCACCGCGCATCAGAGCAGGGCCTCTTTGGGTTATTATAGCTATGGGGTGATTAGTCACTATTTTAGAGATCATCCCCGACGAGGGATGGTTGTGCCTTCAGCATCGACTACTCAGTCCAGTGATAGACTCCAACAGTCCAATGCCCCTCTCGATAGGCCAGAGGTAGAGGTTCCCGATATCATTGCTACAAATACAACTTTTGTTACCATTGGCTAATGCTGGCATTATTTGCTTTAAGAATCTACCATTTTTAGTGTATATGCTTATATCCCTACCTATTTCTTGTTTGTTAGTATTTCTATTTGAGTTGTAGTGTTTATGCATATGATTTCTTGGTAGATTTATTTCTTTTAGTAGTGGATGGGGTGAGTTGTCCTTGAGAGGTGATTACCCAGAGTTGTGACTCATGGGTAGGTCTTGTTAGCCTCGTTTCCAGTTTAATTGTGATTCTAGAATTAGTGAGCCTTGTCAAATATTGAAGTAAATGTTCAGTCTTGTATATTTGACCATCTCTGATTTTTATAAGTTATACAAATAAAATTTTTTATACATATTCAGACATAAAAGAGTGGGCCTTGTCATATTTTAAAGTGATGGTTCGATATTGTATGCCTTACATTAAGTGAATTGGTAAGTCTAATTTTTTTCTTAAATATGTAATATTCAGACATGATAAACTGAGTCTTGTCAAAATTTTGAAGTGATTATTCAGTCTTGTATATCTGACTTTCTCTGATCGTTATATAAGTTTTATAAATGAAAAATTAGAATATATTCAGACATGATAGACTGTACCTTGTCATATTTTAACTCATAGTTCGGTATTGTGTGTCTGATCTTTTTTGATACTCATTACCTATTATTGTAGAATGGATACAATTTAATTTATACTTACTTTTAATGGTAAATGAAATTTGAAATATACATATGTAGGCCATGATACCAAACTCATCCATCTTCCTTTGAACACATCTTTTCTTTCATTTGTATAACTGAATTGACAAATATAAAAGAGCATCAACTGAAGATATTAATTCACATTAAGACTGACCCACCCAAGGGTATGCTGGTAACTATAGATGATGAACTCAGAGCATTGTAATGACCCTTTCAGTTATTTTCGCGTTTATGCCTTCTTGGTACTGTTAGAGCCTTCCTATAGTAGCCCAAGTCATTTATGGCTTGCGGGACTGGTGGTTCGGTGCCCTGACCTTTCGTTTGGTCGTTACGTCTGTTTCCCTATTTTAGAGCTTTAACTTAGGAATTCATTGACTTCGGTAAACTTTCTTGGTAAACATACTCAAAATCAAATTCCGACAGTTCTATTAGCTCTGGAGAATAGATTTTGGTCTAGATGGACCCTTGGTCGGGGTCTGGGACCTTTCAGTTTGATTTTGGGTGAGTTTTTGTGTTTCTAGCCAAGTTGAACTTGAAAATTTGACTTTGGTCAATATTCGGAGAAGACGGCTTCAGATAGAAATTCTAACTACGCTGTTAGATCCATAATGTCGACTTTAGGCTAGGAGGGATATTTGATTCGGGTCCCGAAGCTTCCGGACTCGTTCTAGGCCATGGGGTTCCATTTTGAAAAGTTGGCCTAAAGTTGGTTTTTGGGCGTGGGTCTCATTTTTCACTAAATTGATCTCCGTTGTGATTTTCGTTGATTTTGTTGAGTCCAGAACCTTGTTTCCACTCTATTAGCATTATTGATGTTTGAGTATCGAGTTCCGATTGTGCCCGGAATGCCGCATGGAAGTTTTAGTCATTGCTGATTGCTGGTGTGGGCAGCAGTGTGCGCCTCAGCGCCCTGGGCGCCTGTGCCCCCTATGCCTCAGTGCCCTGGCCGCCCTGGTGTGCCTGGGCCGTGTGCACCTAGGCCTCCCTGGTGCACCTGGGCACTGGCAACCTATATAGCTGGCCACCACTTAAATTTTCAGCTCATTTCCTCTTCTTCCCCAACGTTTCCCCCCATTAAAATTAGCTCCAAAACCTCCATTCTTTCACCTGGTTCTTCCTAAACCTTTGAGGATTATATATTTTTGGTCCGTGCTCATTCTTGGCTTCTAAAATTGGTAAGTTTCCTTGTTAATTTCCGTTAAATTCCATTATTTTTTGCCCTTTAATTCTCCTAGTTTAGGAGCTGTTTGAGCCTTGGTTTATGGTCCATTTTTGCTCAATTTTGGAGTATGAACTCCCAGGAACATGGGTAACATTTTGGTATTTTTCATTCCAGCATCGGGTTGTGGGGTTCGCGGGCCCGTTTGTGACCTGAATTTCAACCCGGCTATACATTTAGCAGTATGGGTATCATTATTCTTGTTTTAACTTATAATTTATGTTCTTGGTAGTTTGATTGTCATTCAGAGCTTCTCAGATCGGTTCAGCCTCGGATATCGTCGTTCTAGCAGCTTGTCGCCGGACGACAAGTAAGTTATGATCTAACTTCTCTAGACTTCACATATATAGGATAAAATTGTATTAATTGGCATCCTTGGGTTGGGTTTATAGCTTGGCATCACAGACCTTTACCATTTTTACATGTCCACCTCGTTTCTTTCCTCCGTTGTGTGTAGTATTCTTGTAGAATGATATTCACCCTTGTGGTTGTACATGGCCTTATATTGACTCTGGACCATAGATGTTGGGTTATTTGGGGGTGTCCGTGAGTTCCGAACATATTATCACAATTTTAGGCTGGCTATCTGTGCTGTAGAGAGATTTGAGCCTGTGTAGGGCTGATAGGTTGGTTGTGAGCTGTTGGGCTGCTATTTGTGATTGATCATGCCATTTCCATGCATAATAAGGGATTTTTTTTGCATATTTTACTATGGTTTGGGCTTCGAGCCTACTTTTACTAGTTTTCTAAACTTGCATGGCTCCGAAGGCCCATTTTTGGCTGAAATGACTTTAAATTGGTTTGAAAATGCCTTGCATGGATCTTTTTTGGCTAAAAGAGTTAAAAGATGAGTTTTTATCACAGTGTTCCTACTATTTCTAGACTCTACAGGGCCGTGGTGCTAGATTGGCATTTTACTAAATTGAGATGATATTAGACTCGGTTGGTCTGAGCATATGAACTATTTTACTACTGTTTTAGACCCAGTTATGCCCGGGCACACTTGGTGGGGTTTTGTGACTTATTTCATTGTTTTAGACCTAGACAGAGTCTGGGCATGCATATTAGACATTTTGAGCTACCAGCTTGGATCCAGACCCACTTTGGACGAGGTTTCGAGATTGATATATATAGTATGTGGTCGAGGACCTCCATGGACCTTGCTGATCCGTGCCAGGGGCTTTTGGCTACATGCGCCAGAGGAGGGGTATACAGTGGAGTAGAGGTATATGAGCAGTGTCCTTCCATGGAACCTACCTGCTGGGCCCTTTAGGCGCCGAAGGAGGTACATACAGAGTTACTGTTTCACCCTGATATCATTATGCATCATACCATTCCTTTGCACGAAGTTCCACCCTTTTTTTCTATTTGCTGAGTGTACGCTCTGATAGTATGGGATGACAGAGGGTTTGTCTTCACTTGTTTGTGTTCCTCGAGTGTATGGGTGCCCATTGGGACTGTAGGTAGGCTTGTTATTACTTAGCCGAGTTATTATTCCTTATGTTGATTTTTTACTACGATTTGGGTATTGGAAGTAGTATTTGTATCTTGACTTGGTTTTTATTCTTGTAATCGAGCATGCTTTTGTTTCTTGTTTCCTCCTTCCCTTTTTACTTAAGGTTACCGGTATACCGCCCATTTTTTGAAAACTTCTTATATATTGTTATTGCGAGGATCCCAGGTGCGTCATTTATTTCTTTCACGTGTGTTTGTAATATATATTTTGTAGCTAGCCATGTATGTTGTTTTCTGCTATCTTCCTTCTGTGCTAGCTTCCTTCTACTTCTTCGTTGTTTTCTGTGACTAACTGTTTCCATTCTGCTTATTACTGCTCTTTTATCTTATATGTGCCCAGTCGGCCTATGATACCTACTGGGTACCTTTTGCTTCGCATTTGGTGCTCATACTACACTCTTCATCTTCTGGTGCAAATCCTAGTGTGGGCCATCGCCGTTAGATCATTGGAGGCTCATGCAAGGATCTATTTTTGGGATGCCTTCGGACTGAGGGTTAGCCCTAGTCGATCAGAGCTTAGATTTTGGTTTATCTTTTATTGTATGTACTCTATTACCATTCAGAGACATCTGTATTATTATTTTGGATCGTCGTACTCTGCTGATGTAGTTCTGGATCTATACTATGATACCAAGTTTTAGGGTTTTATTTACTTTCTGTATATATTTATATATTCCTGTTATCTCTCTTTTCATCTTGTTCCTTTGCTTTTGCTTGATTATATCGTTTCTTTCACTTAACTGTTAGCTAGTATCCCATTACTAACCATTCCGGGCTACAGGGATTGGTTTGCCTACTGGGGGTTGTAGGTGCCATCATGACTGAGAAATTGGGTCGTGACAGCTGGGTATCAGAGCCTAGGTTCACCAGTATCATCGGTATAGGAGCCAATATCTAGTAGAGTCCTGCAGATCAGGGCAGAGACATCTGTACTCAATTTTCGGGAGGCTATAATGACATTATAGGAAATATGACCCTTTCATTGCTTTTGTATTGTGCGTAGTATCCTTGAAAGTTTCTCAAAATATCACTTATTCTCATTTATTCTTCCGCATGGTTCGTACAAGAGCGTCGACATCGGGCAGAGATGAGCCTCCAACTCCAACTAGGGGCTGGGGAGGTTGTAGAGGTAGGGGTTGAGGACGTCCCCGAGCAGCAGCACTTGCCAGAGCTGCTAGAGTTGAGACAGAGCCCAAGCATGGTTATGAGCCAAAATTTACTCCTGAGCAGCGGCATATGGACCCGGGGGCGGCCCAGGTACCACCAGTTCTGATGCTAGCTCCAATATCAGCTTTTGTGCTAGCTTCAGCCTCAGCTCAGTCTTTAGATATTCAGGGTTTACTATTACAGCTGTTAGGTATGATTGGAGAGCGTCCTTCAGAGGTACCGCAGACATCCGCTCAGGGCGCAGCCCTTGGTGCACCAAGTTCAGGAGCGTAGCTTGATACTGGGGCTCCCTGTGACGAGATTATTCTGGTCCCTTCAGTTGCACAGCCTCTTGCTCCTCGCCCAGTGATGACAGAGATAGAGCAGAAGGCGTTGGGGAGGTTTATGAGATTTGCACCTCCTAGGTTCGCTGGTATATCTGGACAGGATCCACATGACTTCATTAACACTTGTAAGGAGATGTTGCATCATTTGGGGTTGTTGGAGACTCACGGGGTCGGTTATACTACTTATCAATTGGAGGGCCCAACAAAGTTATGGTGGAGGGCTCAAGTTGCTTGCAGACCATCGTCGTCACCTCCTTTGACTTGGTACGAGTTCTATGAGGCCTTCATGGCCAAGTTCTTACCTCAGAGCGACAGAGAGAGGCCGAGAGAGGAGTTCACCAGACTTTCTCAGGATTCTATGACCGTCTTGGAGTATGAGACCCGTTTCCATTATCTTGCTCTATTTGGGGTCATGATTATGCCTACCGAGTCTTACAAGATCCGTAGATTTGTTTGAGGGTTACGAAGAAAGTTTATAGAGCCTGCAGAGATACTGGTTGCTAGTGGTCAGTCATTCCAGGCTATTGTGGACTATGCCTGTACTGTAGAGGACTCGTGTCGTCATGACACTGGGTACAGAGATAAGAGGCCTCGACATCAGGGCAGTTACAGTGGTTCTCATTATGGTGGTAGGGGTTTAGGCCAGTGGGGCCGAGGTCATCAGCTGTAGTGGCACCAGGGTCAGTCTAGTTGCCTGATTCAGGCTTTACTTCAGTCTTCGGGTGGTTCACCATGTGAGCAGGGTCAGAGTAGCCAGCAAGGCTATAGTGGTCAGCCGTCAAGAGGTACAAATTTGGGGGCATCAGGTCGTGGTGGCCATATGGGTTTTGCTAGTTCATCCCGATAGAGTAGGTCATCAAAGGCTTATTTTATGTGGTGTGGTTGGTCATTATGCCAGAGATTTCCCCCAGTAGGGAACAGTTTAGCCTGCCGCTCATCCAGCTCAGCCTATTTGCTCAGTTCAGCCACCAGCTCGAGAATGTGGTAGTCAGGGTAGAGGTGGTAGCCCACGAGGTAGAACAGGAGGTAGGGATAGCGGTCGATAAGGTGGTAGTCATCGTCAGTTCTATGTGGTCCCTAGGTAACCGGAGGTAGAGGCCTCGGATACTATAATTACAGGTACGATTTCTATATGTCATCAGCCAGCTTATGCTTTATTTGATTCTGGATCCACTTGTTCATATGTATCTGCCTACTTTCTGCCTTGTTTGGGGTTGGCTAGTGAGCTGTTATCTATACCTATTTATATATGGACCCCAATAGGATATTCTTTAGTAGTGGATCGAAATGTGAGATCTTGTTGGATATCCGTTGGTGGTTTGGAGACTTGGGTTGATTTGATGATCCTTGATATGTTTGATTTTGATGTGATACTGGGCATGGACTGGTTATCCCCTCACCATGCAATTTTGGATTGCTATGTCAAGACCGTCACCATAGCCGTGCCCAGTGTTTCCCCAGTTGTGTGGCAGGGTTCTATCAGCCGCACACCATCTGGGATCATCTTTTGTCTTCGTGCTAGGAAGTTGATCTCTTGCGGGTGTTTAGCTTATGTAGCATATATCCGAGATGCTAGTGCTGACACTTCTTCCCCTGAGTCTGTTCCTGTGGTTAGAGACTTCCTAGATGTGTTTCCTACCAACCTGCCAGGCCTTCCACCTGAGCATGATATAGACTTTGCTATTGAGTTAGAGCCGGGAACCAGGCCCATTTCTATTTCTTCTTACCGTATGGCTCCTGCTGAGTTGAGAGAGCTTAAGGAGTAGCTCCAGGATTTGTTAGCTAAGGGGTTTATTAGACTGAGTGTGTTGCCTTGGGGTGCTCTTGTTTTATTTGTTAAGAAAAAGGATGGGTCAATGCGGATGTGTATTGATTATCGACCGCTGAATAAGGTGACACTGAAGAATAGGTATCCGATGCTGAGGATTAATGACTTGTTTGATCAGCTTCAAGGTTCAGTTGTGTTTTCAAGGATTGATTTGAGGTCCGACTACCATCAGTTGAGGATTAGGGCAGAGGACATCCCTAAGTCTATATTCAGGACACGTTATGGCCATTATGAGTTTCTGGTGATGTCTTTTGGGTTGACTAATTCCCCCGCAGCTTTCATGGACTTGATGCATAGGGTGCTTAGCCCGTACTTGGATATGTTCGTGATAGTCTTCATAGATGACATTCTGGTATACTCCCGGAGTAGAGAAGAGCATGAGCAACACCTGAGGACTGTACTTTAGACTTTGAGAGATCATCGGCTTTATGCCAAGTTCTCAATGTGTGAGTTTTGGCTTGAGTCAGTTGCTTTTCTAGGGCACGTGGTGTCTAAGTATGGGATTAGAGTTGATCCGGGTAAGATTTCAGCGGTTCGTGATTGTCGTAGACCTACTACTCCTACTCAGGTTTGCAGCTTTGTTGGGTTAGCTAGGTACTATAGATGGTTCATCGAGGAATTTTCTTCAATAGCAGCACCTTTGACTAGGCTGACTAGGAAGGATGTCCCCTTTTAGTGGTCGGGTCAGTTCGAGGATAGCTTCTAGAGGCTTAAGGCCTTGTTGACTTCAGCTCCTGTGTTGACTTTGCCGGTTGAGGGTCAGAGCTTCTCTGTGTATTGTGATGCTTCTGGGGTTGGTCTTGGTTGTGTGTTGATGCAACAGGGTCGTGTGATTGCTTATGCGTCGAGTCAGTTGAAGGTTCACAAGCGCAATTACCCCACCCATGATTTGGAGTTGGCGGTGGTAGTTTTTGTGCTCAAGATATGGAGGCACTACTTATATGGAGTTCATTGTGAGATATTCACCAATCACCACAGTCTTAAGTACGTTACAAGTCAGCGAGAGCTGAACTCGAGGCAGAGGATATGGATTGAGTTGCTGAAGGACTACGATTTTACTATTCTGTACCATCCAGGCAAGGCAAATATGGTAGCAGATGCCTTCAGTCGAAAGGCAGTGAGTATGGGCAGCCTAGCTTCACTTTTAGTTTCTGAGTGACCGTTGGCCTTGGACATCCAGTCCTTGGCTAACCGCTTGTTTAGGCTTGATTTGTCGGATCCCAGTCGAGTTTTTACCAGTGTTGAGGTTCGGTCTACTCTTGTTGATTAGATATAGAGCTGTCAGTTTGAGGATCAGCGGTTGTGTGACCTTCGAGATCAGGTTGTTTGAGTTGAGGCCAGCCGGGTTACTCTAGATTCAGATGGGGTTATGAGATTTGGCGGTTGACTTTGTGTTCCAAGGGTTGGTGATTTGATTCAGTTGATACTCCATGAGGCACACTGTTCTAGATACTCTATTCATCCTGGTGAGACAAAGGTGTATAGAGACTTGAGACAACTTTACTAGTGGAGTGGTATAAAGAGGGATGTAGCAGAGTTCATGTCTCGGTGCTTGAACTGTCAGCAAGTGAAGTTCGAGCACATGAGACCTGGTGGTTTGATGCAGCGACTTCCCATTCCTGAGTGGAAGTGGGAAGGGATTACTATGGACTTCATTGTTGGTTTGCCTCGTACCTCCAGGGGTTTTGATTCTATTTGGGTGATTGTTGATAGGCTGACTAAGTTAGCGCACTTCCTACCAGTTCAGACTGCTTACGGTGCAGAGAGGTTAGCTCAGATTTACCTTCGCGAGATTATTCGGTTGCACGAGGTCCCAGCTTCTATCATTTTAGGCTGCGACACTCAGTTCACATCTCACTTCTGGAGGGCTATTCAGCTAGATTTGGGTACAGAGTTTCATCTTAGTACTGCTTTCCACCCTCAGATAGATGGCCAATCTGAAAGGACTATTTAGGTCCTAGAGGACATGCTTCGGGCCTGTGTTCTTGACTTTGGAGGTTCATGGGATCAGTTCCTGCCTTTGGCTAAGTTTGCTTATAATAATAACCTTCATTCGAGCATCGGCATGGTACCTTTCGAGGCTTTGTACGGTAGGCATTGCAGATCGTCGATTGGTTGGTTTGATAGGTTAGAGTCTAGACCACAAAGTATAGATTTTCTTCGAGATTCCTTAGACCGAGTCTGTTTGATTCAGGATAGACTTAGAGCAGCCCAGAGTAGGCAGAAGAGTTACGTCGATCATAGACTTTGTGCCTTGGAGTTCATTGTTGGTGACATGGTATCACTTCGAGTATCGCCCGTGAAGGGCGTGGTGAGATTTGGTCGGCGGGGAAAGCTTAGCCCCAGGTTCATTGGGCCGTTTGAGATTCTCCAGAGGGTTGGTAGTGTTTCCTATCAGTTAGCCTTATCTCCAATATTTTCAGACGTGCATCCTGTATTTCATGTGTCGATGTTGAGACGGTATGTCCTAGACGAGTCTCATGTGTTACGGTGGGACTCGGTTCAGTTGGATGAGAGGTTGGCCTTTGTTGAGGAGCCGGTTGCTATTGTGGCCAGAGATGTCAGGAGGTTGAGATCTAGGGAGATTCTGGTTGTGAAAGTTCAGTGGAGGCACCGTCTGATTAAGGAAGCTACTTGAGAGATCGAGAGGTATATGCATGCCCAGTATCCGCAGTTGTTTGAGCCTTCAGGTACCTCCCTATTCTTGACTTTCGAGGACGAAAGTCCTTTTTAGTAGTGGATGATATAATGACCCGTTCTGTGATTTTCGCATTTACATCTTCTTTGTACTATTAGAGCCTTCCTGTAGCGGCCCCAAGTGATTTATGGCTTTCTGGGACCGGTGGTTCGGTGCCCTGGCCGTTCGTTTGGTCGTTACGACCGTTTCCCTATTTTAGAGCTTTAACTTAGGAATTCATTGACTTTGGTCAACATTCTTGGTAAACGCACTCGAAATCAAATTTCGACAGCTTCGTTAGCTCCGTAGCGTGGATTTTGGTCTAGATGGACCCTTGGTCAGGGTCTGGGACCTTTCAGTTTGATTTTGGGTGAGTTTTTGTGTTTCTATCCAAGTTGAACTTAAAAGTTTGACTTTGGTCAATATTCGAAGAAGACGTCCTCGGATGGAAATTTTGACTACGTTGTTAGATCTAGAATGTTGACTTTAGGCTAGGGGAACATTTGATTCGGGTCCTGAGGCTTCCGGACTCATTTTAGGCCATGGGGTTCCATTTTGAAAAGTTGGCCTAAAGTTAGTTTTTGGGCGTAGGGCCCAGTTTTCTCTAAATTGATCTCCATTGGGATTTTTATCGATTCTGTTGAATCTAGAACGTCGTTTCCACTCTATTAGCATTATTGAATTTTGCGTATCGGGTTCCGATTGTGCCCAGAATGTCGCATGGAAGTTTTAATCATTGTTGATTGCTGGTGTGGGCAGCAGTGTGCGCCTCAGCGCCCTGGGCGCCTGTGCCCCCTGCGCCTCAGCGTCCTGGCCGCCCTGGCCACCTGTTCCCCTTACGCCTCAGAGCCCTTGGCACCTGTGCCCTCTGCGCCGCAGCGCCCTAGCCGCCCTGGTGCGCCTGGGCCACCCTGGTGCACCTGGGCACTGGCAGCGTATATAGCTGGCCACCGCTTAAATTTTTAGCTCATTTCCTCTTCTTCCCCAATGTTTTTCCCCATTAAAATTAGATCCAAAACATCCATTCTTTCACTTGGTTCTTCCTAAACCTTGGAGGATTATGTATTTTCGGTTCGTGCTCGTTCTTATCTTCTAAAATTGGTAAGTTTCCTTGTTAATTTCCGTTAAATTCCATTATTTTTCCCTCTTTAATTCTCCTAGTTTAGGGGTTGTTTGAGCCTTGGTTTATGGTCAATTTTTGCTCAATTTTGGAGCAAGAACTCCCGAGAACATGGGGAACATTTTGGTATTTTTCATTCCGGCGTCGGTTTGTGAGGCCCACGGGCCCCACTTATGATCCAAATTTTGATCCGGCTGTACTTTTAGCAATATGGGCATCATTAGTCTCGTTTTAACTTATAGTTTATGTTCTTGGTAGTTTGATTGTCATTCATAGCTTCTTGGATTGGTTCAGCCTCGGATATCGCCGTTCCAGCAGCTTGTCGCCGGACGACAAATAAGTTATGGTCTAACTTCTCTAAACTTCGCATATATAGGAAAAAATTGTATTAGTTGGCCTCCTTGGGTTGGGTTTATAGCTTGGCACCATAGACCTTGACCGCTTTTCCATGTCAGCCGCATTTCTTTCCTCCGTTGTGCGTAGTATTCTTGTAGAATGATATTATCACTGTTGTGGTCCTGCGTGGCCTTGTATTGACTCTAGACCATAGATGGTGGGTTATTTGGGGGTGTTCGTGAATCCCAGATATCATTATCACAATTTTAGGCTGGCTATCTGTGCTGTAGAGCGATTTGAGCCTGTGCAGGGCCGATAGGTTGGTTGTGAGCCGTTGGGCTGCTATTTCTGATTGATCATGCCATTTCCATGCATAATAAGGGATTTTTTGCATATTTTACTATGGTTTGGGCTTCAAGCCTACTTTTACTAGTTTTCTAAACTTGCATGGCCCTGGGGGCCCATTTTCGGCTGAAATGACTTTAAATTGGTTTGGAAATGCCTTGCATAGATCTTTTTGGGCTAAAAGAGTTAAAATATGAGTTTTTATCACAGTTTTCCTACTATTGCTAGACTCAGAAGGGCTGTGGTGCTAGACTGGTATTTTACTAAATTGAGATGATATTAGACTCAGTCGGTCTGAGCATCTGAACTGTTTTACTACTGTTTTAGACCCGGTTATGCCTAGGCACCCTTGGTGGGATTTTGTGACTTATTTCATTGTTTTAGACCTTGACAGAGTCTGGGCATGCATATTAGACATTTTGAGCTACCAGCTTGGATCCAGACCCACTCTGGATGAGGTTTTGAGATTGAGATATAGTATATGGTCGAGGACCTCCATGGACCTTGCCGATCTGGGTCAGGGGCTTTGGGCTGCCTGCGCCGGAAGAGGGGTATACGGTGGAGTAGAGGTATACCGGCAGTGTCCTTCCATAGAACCTACCTACTGGGCCCTTTAGGCACCGGAGGAGGTACATACAGAGTTACTGTTCCACCCTGATGTCATTATGCATCATACCATTCATTTGTGTGAGGTTCCACCCTTGTTTGCTGTTTGCTGAGTGTACGCTCCGGTAGTATGAGATGCCGGAGGGTTTGTCTTCACTTGTTTGTGTTCCTCGGGTGTATGGGTGCCCTTGGGACTGTAGGTAGGCTTGTTATTGCTTAGTCGAGTTATTATTCCTTATCTTGATTTCTTACTATGATTTGGGTATTGGAAGTAGTATTTGTATCTTGAATTGGTTTTTATTCTTTCAATCGAGCATATTTTTGTTTCATGTTTCCTCCTTTCCTTTTTACTTGAGGTTACCAGTATACCACCTGTTTTTTGAAAACTTCTTATATATTGTTATTGCAAGGATCCCAGGTGCGCCATTTCTTTCTTTCACCTGTGTCTGTAATATATATTCTGTAGCTAGTTGTTTTTTGCTGTCTTCCTTCTGTGCTAGCTTTAGTCTACTTCGTTGTTTTCTGTGACTAACTATTTCTATTCTGCTTATTACTTCTCTTTTATCTTATATGTGCCCAGTCGGCCTATGATACCTACTGGGTACCTTTTGCTTCACATTTGGTGCTCATACTACACTCTGCATCTTCTAGTGCAGATCCTAGTGTGGCCCATCGCCGTTAGCTCATTGGAGACTCGTTCGAGGAGCTATTTTTGGGATACCTTCAGACTGAGGGTGAGCTCTAGTCGATCGGAGCTTAGATTTTGGTTTATCTTTTGTTGTATGTACTGTATTACCATTCAGAGACATGCATATATTATTTTGGATCGTCGTACTCTGTTGATGTAGTTTTGACTCTATACTATGATACCAGGTTTTGGGGTTTGGTTTATCTTTCGCATATGTTTATATATTCCTGTTATCTATCTTTTTATCTTGTTCCTTTGCTTTCGCTTGATTATATTATTTCTTCCGCTTAACTGTTAGCCAGTAGCCCATTACTAACCGTTCTGGGCTAGGGGGATTGGTTCACCTACTGAGAGGTTGTAGGTGCCATCATGACTGAGAAATCGGGTCGTGACAAGCATGCAGACATTTACTAAAAAATGATTCATATTTAAAGGATGTTATTTCATTATTGAATGATCAGAAACAATAGTTATTCCCGAATCTGATGTTACTATTTCAGAATTTTTCCTTTTAATAACTAGAAAGAAGGTCTCGTGATAATGAAAATTGACACATAACAGACAATGCAAAATACATTATTGTTAGAACAACCGATATTAAGTTATAATGCAGTAAAAGAAGATTTACAAATCTTATTGGAAATACCAGTAATTCAATAAATTGGCCAGACTTCAACTGCTGCAAAATCTAAAAGAAGATGAAAAAAATCTTCAGTGTGCACAATACTAAATGAACATTTATCACATGATAAAGTAAGAATAGGACCAATATTTGAGAGCAAACAGAGCATGCAAAAATCCTTCTACAGTATGAAATTAAAGAAAAAGAGAGAACTCATTGTTAAATGATCATGCTTAAAGAGATATGAGTTAAGATGCAAGGAAGAGAGTAATGATTAGATGATACCTGCAATTAGAATAAAAGAGTCCAGCATGTTCAAAATAATCAAGTATACTAAAAAATGTGACTACTTAGTTGATATGACAAAATCTGATCAGAGGCATGCTACATCAATCTTTATAAGTAAACACATTATTCAATATATGTGTGACCCAAAATTTAAATTAATCTATCATTTATTCAGGCTGAAATGAAAAAAGTATTTGAACTCAATATTGAATATCACAAAATATGGTATGATATTCAAAGAACTACATATTCAACTAGAGGAACACCAGGACAGAACTATCAACTTCTGTCATCATACTTTTACATGTTGCAACGAAAAATCCTGAGACATACATTATTATAAAAAGAGACAACAAAAATCGATGAGCTTATTCAAAATTTCAATTTTTTTGTATCATTCACTATTTGGAGAAAAATAATGACTATCAACAACAATAATAATAACATATTCAGTATATTTCCGCAAAGTGAATTCTGAGGAAGGCGAGTGTATGCAGTCTGTATCAGTACCACAGAGGTGAGGTAAAGAGGTTATTTTTGATAGATTCCCGACTAAAGACAAAAATCATCTAGAAAAAGACATAATAAAGGAACAAGAAATAATAGATAGTAACAAAATAACAAATAGTAACATAAATAAGACTATCAAAAACTAATACTACAATCGATCTTCGAGACAAAAAATATTATTAAAATTATAATAACAAGACATTACAAGCGTAGTACTATGGATGCTAGCATGAAAAATAAAATATAAAGCACTCCTACATACTAGCATGTACACGCTCCTTCTTACTAACCTCCTACCTTAATTGGCGTCCTTCCCACGTTTCTATCTAGGGTCATGTCCTCAAAAAGCTGTTATTGCTTCATTTAATGTCTAATCATATTTTTTCAATACTTCAGTAATTATAACTAATTGTACAATTCTGTTTACATATTTCTGAGGTTTGATTTATCTTTCAATCGTACAAATTTATTTGCATGTTTTATATAAATATTGTGTTCATATCTAATTGAGAATACTGTAGATCTGTCACCGCAGTGAATGCAATATTTTTATGTCACGAACAACTACCGGGCCGTGCGGGCACCTACTCTAATCCACCTAGATAGGAAAATCCGTAGCACCCGAACCAACAGGCAATGCAAAAAAAAACCATTAAGTAAGTCCCTTTTATACATGAGAAATCCTTTTACAAATATTTGGAAAATCTTTATACAAGAACTTCCGAAAAATAAAAACCTTTAGAACTTGCGGAAATTTACTAACAATATAACACAACCTCCCCAGAACCTATTCTAAGCCGGTACAAGAGCTTCTACAAGATGAGCTTATAACATAAGATGGACACAACTCCCACCATAGAAGAAAGTAGGAGCAACTGAAAGATCACTGCAATCCTGAACCTGTGAAACATCACCAACCCTGCAACCAGACTTTACCCAAAAAGGTATAGCAAGAGTAGAATCAGTACAAACACACGTACTGGTAGGCATTATCGGCTGACCCGAATTCACTCCTACCATCATATAAAAATCAAGATAAAATACACAAGGTAACTACTTCACCCCTTTTTAACATCACTTTTATCAATCCCCCCTTTTGGAACCGACCTTCCTAACCTTTCGTTGCCAACTCCACCACCCTAGCCTTGACCCTGACATCTAGGACTTCCCAAGTCTCACTCATAACTAAACTTCTCAAGTTGCCTTGTCACCTAGACTTCCCAAGTCTCACTTTAACCTTTACCCCAGTCAACTACCTTGACTAAATATCCAGACTTAATCCGGCCAACTGCCCCACCAAACCACTTATGCCCGTAGTATTACCTACCATTGTCCGGACCTTTCCAGGACCTCTAGGATAACTTTTCAACCTGTTTATATTAACCAGTAACTACACCCAAGACACTCAGTCTTCCTCCCAATATACCAATCATATAGAATCCTACTAATGACCATTGACACCTTCAGTGACAACAACAGAGTTACATCTAAATCCCTTTTATTACATCACACAACTCGGACCCTCCACGGATCCTCCATCCACACCTAAGTATTCAACAGACTACCCGGGGTCTACACCAAGACCCACCCTTAGCTTATTAACCATAATAATTCCTGACCGCCATTAGTACACTTAATGACAATAATTCGTGAACTTATAACCTCTTTTACATAGTCCGAACCCACCCGGATCTCCCTAACACATCTAGGTGTTAACATGGCAAACCCGGTCTACACCAAGACCAACTAATAATCAACATAATAACCCGGTCTACACCAAGACCAACTAATAACCAACATAATAATACAGTCTACACCAAGACCAAACTAATAACCAACATAGTAACCTGGTCTACACCAAGACCAACTAATAACTAATATAATAACCCAATCTACACTAAGACCAAACTAATAACCAACATAATAACCCGGTCTACACCAAGACCAAACTAATAACCTACATAATAACCTGGTCTACACCAAGACCAAACTAATAACTAATATAATAACCCGGACTCTCAAGGACCAAAAATGCAATAACACAATTCATAAACATAACCCGGTTCACTCAGAGAATCATTAATAAAGATGCAATAATACAATAAAATAAACCCGTACCAGGCGTGGTACCCTAGCCAATCGTTAGTGTTATCCCGTACCAGGCGTGGTACCCAAGTCAACCATTAGTATTCCCGTACCAGGCGTGATACTCGACCCAACCATTAGTATTCCCGTACCAGGCGTGGTACCCGAGCCAACCAAATGTCAAATCAATCCACAGTCACAAACAATGAACAATCAACTTGTAAACCAATAAGCAAAATACACAGTTCAATTCACAAGACTGTTAAACAGGGCCTTTAGACATTACTAAATCATTCCCTGAGCAATGCAAACATCAGACAATTACTTAGTCCAAAGTACACAAATATACAGTGCACACAAGACGCAATAACCATCACCTACCCAATTCCAGGTACACTATGAACCGTTAAATCCCGTCCGGAGACTAACCCCAAATCACCCCTTTAAATATGCCATTAGATACCTTTATTCCTGACCCTCCTCTTAGGACCGAGATATAACATGGGAAAACCTCTCCTAGCCTTAGAAACACAACAATTATGATATTCTAATTATACCAATTCATTTTCTGGAACTTCCGTTCCTTGCACATTAGTTAATTACTAACCCTTTATGGTTCCCCGACATCCTAGTCCCTAAATTTCATTAGCAAAAACATCCCAAATACGTATACACCCAGAATATCACAAAGCACTGTCACAAATCTACTATTTCTAGTTCAACCAAACAACCCAACAATCTTCCTCCAGATTCCATGCCCGAAGGCCTAGACATGGATTCTTCCTTTCATTCTACACAATAAATAGGAAATGAAAACAGGTTATGAGTCTACTCAATGAAAAACCTAGACTACCTGGATGCCAAGCAGCTGGATGATACAATTTTTGGCTCTGTGAAGGCTTTACTTGATGGATGACAGGCCCGAAATCCATGGTTTCGCGTTCTTTCAGCCGAAATCCCTCCTCCCCATGGCTCCTAAGGTTTGGAGTAGCCTAAGAGGGTTTTTGGAGCAACCCTCATCTGTTTTTGACTAAAGAAGGGAGGATGGGATTATAAATCCCATTTCTGGGATTTCTGGTTCCGTCATTCCGCTATAGTAGGCTGCCAACTGCTATGGCGGTACCGTTATGGCGTTACCGTTATAGCAACCTAAATCCCGCTACAGCGGACTCAATTTTTCAGCACGGACAGTCTTCAGTAAAATAGTCATAACATTTTACTCGGGAAGCGGATTGATGAACGGTCAGTGGAGTTGGAAAGAAGACTCAGAGATCTTTAATTTGGTGGGTATTGGGACCCCTAAATCCTTATATTCTATGAGGAATGCACGTTTGAAGTTGACCCTAGTTTGAACTTAGCCCAAAACTAAATCGGTAAGGAAACTTTCAACTTAACTTTGTGCTAGGAGTATTGTATGGCCTTAGTACATACCAAATGTACTCTCATACTAAAGAATTAATCCTAACTCTTATTATGAATGAGAGGCACCTGCCTTGATCCCAGATATTTTAAGTAACGATGGAACTAGTCGTTACAATAGATACCAATTTATCCATCGTTTATCCCCGAACAATCTCTAAGGCAGAAGGAAAAGAATGAACCAGCCCTTAGAACCTTAACGATCTACCATGAAAGTGTAGAGATATCCTTACATAAACCACCAAACTCTCAAATCCCCCCGGTGTACCCAAGCTCAACCAAAATTTAATTTGATTCTGTTCTGTCAAGGAATTTCTTCCTTCGAGCTGTACGAGACTAGTTAGATTACTCCTCCTCAAGTGCCCAAGAAATTCGGGGCCTCGTTGAAATACCAGAGTGAAAGAATTCCAAACATAACGGACCAAAACTTAATTCCCATGCTACAGTGATGACAGCCGTTGACTTCTGCTATAGCGGTAATTTCTCCGCTATAGCGGAGGTCACAATAGCGATTTGTCAACCGCCATAGCGGTTGACATGGGACAGAAAGTCGTAAAGCTCCCCAAAAGTACCTATTTTACAACACACTTAAATTCTTGACATTCCAGAATAACCCCTTCATGTCAACCTTCATACCGAGAGTTCGACTTACCCAAATTCAATTCTGAAAAGTCCCCCGAACTCCTTTATGTCTTAGCTAAAAGGAAAACTAGCTCAATACAAGACACATTACCCAATCCTCACCCCAATTGACCTAGACCATACCTTGCTCAGAAATCATCCGAGACTAGCCTAGCGTTAAAATTTAAACTCCTAACCCAAGAAAAATCTTAAACTGGGCAATTACACCCTAAACAATGATATACTAAACATTATATTACTAAATACTACGCCGTGTTTTCTCTTTGGTACTTCTACCTTATGACCCTTTTCACCCTTCCATGACTAACACATAAGGATAAACCATCTAGAGTATAACCAATAACCAATACACCATTATGGGTTTCATTAACGCATAGATTTTTCACCATTTCATTTTATCGCCCATGGATACTAATCCTTATAATTCATGCACTAGCTCAACTAGCAATTCAAAATAATCTGAGAATGAAAAATAAAATAGGGGAAATAGGACAAGGACTTTGCCCTGCCCATCCTGCTATAGCGGCTTGCACACCGCTATGGCGACTCCCAATAATAGCAGTTCAGAAAGTTTACCATTCTCTGTAAAATTCCCTCATTCCCCTTCCCTATTTTTATATTAACACATGAAATCACGTTACGGTCTTTAAAAATAACTTCAAGGCCAACCTCAACTATGCCTAGTTGAGAATTTAGTACCACATTATCATAAAATCAGTTATGAAACACCCCAGAACCGCACATAATATCACATTCCCTTTATCATGCACTACTAGTCCCCTTTTTCCTTCCTATGGTTCCCAACAGATCCTGACTGTCCCAAAACCGAAGCTTCACCACAGTTATCAATTCCTTTTGTCCCCTTACCATCTATACCAATGGTAAGTTTATAACTTAATGTAATACCAACCATTCCAATTAAAGCATACCGCAATTTATCCGTAAAGCAAATCACAAACTTTAAATCCAGAATAAATTTTTTTAAGTTATAATCGTGAGTTACCACAAAAATTTTATTACCGCAATTCCTGCTATCAAGAAAATAATAGCCCTTTTCCCATGGTTCCCAACCAATCCCGACTGTCCTGAAACCAGAGTTTCCCTACAGTCATAAACCTTGTTACCTTACCATTTTTACCAATGGCAAGTCCATTTCCAAATTGTAATACCACTTTACTGATCACTTCAAGTACACATAGAAAGTTATTACCAACCAAAGCACACAAAATCAAGTTATGACTCCTCCCGGACCAAAATATTCACAACAAATCAAACAATTGCACACCACACATTTACAGTTATTCAAACAACATCGATACACATAAGCACAATCTCAAGTCTCAAGCTTAAACACTCAATCAAATCAGTTTCATTACCTTTTATTCACCTCATGGATGACCGTTAGCCAATCCATCCATACCTTTACATAGCCTCCCCGGCCAAATACCAATTGGAACCTTCCCGGTTCTAATTTCCCTTGCTTGTGTCATCTTAATCGGAGTCAAACGACATCTTTTTTCCTTGTCGAGATACCAATTGGAATCAAGAGATACCAATTAGACTCAACTCATACAAGCAAGTGACAAACTGCACGAAAGGAATGAAAGAAGAGAGATATTTCCTAGAATGTTTCATAGCTTCCCAAAGATTAGATGTGGACGCCAAAACACTAATCCGTAGGACTCTATTCAACATTTTGCTCTTGTACTGGGAGACTGGTAACCTGGGCTCTGATACCACCTGTCACGACCCAACTACCGAGCCGTGCGGGCACCTGCTCTAATCCACCTAGATAGGAGAACCCTTACCACCCGAACCAACAAGCAATGTGAAAAAAAAACCATTAAGTAAGTCCCTTTTATACATGAGAAATCCTTTTACAAATATTTGGAAAATCTTTATACAAGAACTTTCGAAAAATAGCAACCTTTAGAACTTGCAGAAATTTACTAACAATATAACACAACCTCCCGAGAACCTAGTCTAAGACGGTACAAGAGCTTCTATAAGATGAGCTTATAACACAAGATGGACCTAACTCCCACCATAGAAGGAAGTAGGAGCTGCTGGAAGATCACCGCAATCCTGAACCTGTGAAACATCACCAACCCTGCAACCAGACTATACCCAAAAAGGTATAGCAAGAGTAGAATTAGTACAAACACACATACTGGTAGGCATCATTGGCTGACCTGAATTCACTCCTATCATCATATAAAAATCAAGATAAAAAGCACAAGGTAAATGCTTCACCCCTTTTCAACATCACTTTTATCAATCCCCACTTTTGGAACCTACCTTCCTAAACTTTCGTTGCCAACTCCACCACCCTAGCCTTGACCCTGACATCTAGGACTTCCCAAGTCTCACTCATAACTAGACTTCTCAAGTCACCTTGTCACCTAGACTTCCCAAGTCTCACTTTAACCTTTACCCCAGTCAACTACCTTGACTAAATATCCAGACTTAATCCAGCCAACTGCCCCACCAAACCACTTATACCCATAGTATTACCTACCATTGTCCGGACCTTTCCAGGACCTCTAGGACAACTTTTCAACCTGTTTATATTAACCAGTAACTACACCCCAGACTCTCAGTCTTTCTCCCAATATACCAATTATATAGAATCCTACTAACGACCATTAACACCTTCAATGACAGCAATATAGTTACATCTATATCCCTTTTATTACATCACATAACCCGGACCCTCCATGATCCTCCATCCACACCTAAGTATTCAACAGACTACCCTGGGTCTACACCAAGGCCCACCCTTAGCTTATTAACCATAATAATTCCTGACCGCCATTAGTACACTTATTGACAACAATTAGTGAACTTATAACCTCTTTTACATAGTCCGGACCCACCCAGATCCCCCTAACACATCTGGGTGTTAACATGGCAAACCCAGTCTACACCAAGACAAACTAATAATCAACATAATAACCCGGTATACACCAAGACCAATTAATAACCAACATAATAATCTGGTCTACACCAAGACCAAACTAATAACCAACATAGTAACCCAGTCTACACCAAGACCAACTAATAACCAATATAATAACCTGATCTACACCAAGACCAAACTAATAACCAACATAATAACCCGGTCTACACTAAGACCAAACTAATAACCAACATAATAACCCCATCTACACCAAGACCAAACTAATAACCAATATAATAACTTGGTCTACACCAAGACTAAACTAATAACCCAGTCTACACCAAGACCAAACTAATAACCAATATAATAACCCGGCCTCTCAAGGACCAAAAATGCAATAACACAATTCATAAACACAACCTGGTTCACTCAGAGAACCATTAATAAAGATGCAACAATACAATAAAATAAACCCGTACCAGGCGTGGTACCTGAGCCAACCGTTAGTATTCCCGTACTGGGTGTATTCCCCGAACCTTCTCGATATCCTAGTCCCTAAATTTCATTAGAAAATCCATACCAAATAAGTATACACCCATAATATCACAAAGCATTGTCACAAATCTACTATTTTCAGTTCAACCAAACAACCCAACAATCTTCCTCCAAACTCCATGCCCGGAAGCCTAGATATGGATTCTCCCTTTCATTCTACACAATAAATAGGTAATAAAAACAGGTCAAGAGTCTACTTAACGAAAAACCTAGCCTACCTGGATGCCAAGCAGTTGCACGATGCAATTTCTGGCTCCGTGAAGGCATTCCTTGATGTATAACACTCCCGAAATCCATGGTTTTGCATTCTTTCAGCCGGAATCCTTCCTCCCCATGGCTCCCAAGCTTTGGAGCAGCCTAGGAGAGTTTTTGGAGCAACCCTCATCTGTTTTTGACTAAGTAAGGGAGAATGGGATTATAAAACCCATTTCTGGTCTTTCTGGTTCCGTCATTCCGCTATAGCGACCTAAATCCTGCTACATCAGACTCAATTTTTCAGCACATATCGTCTTGAGTAAAACAGTCATAACTTTATACTCGAGAAGCGTATTGACAAACGGTCAGTGACGTTATAAATACGACTCAGAGATCTTTAATTTGGTGAGTATTGGGACACCTAAATCCTTATATTCTAGGAGGAATGCACGTTTGAAGTTGACTCTAGTTTGAACTTAGCCCGAAACTAAATCGGTAAGGAAACTTTCAACTTAACTTGTGCTAGGAGTATTGTATGACCTTAATACATACCAAATGTACTCTCATACTAAAGAATTAATCCTAACACTTATTATGAATGAGAGGCAGCTGCCTTGATCCCATATATTTTTAGTAACGACGAAACAGGTCGTTACATTTTAGAGGCAAAATATCAAGATGTTCTCAATGTAATTGTGTCAAAGGATGCAAATAATAAAATCTTTCCTCTAGCTTTTGAAATAACAAACTCTGAAAAGAATAACTTTTATGGTTGATTCTTTAAAAAATTGAAGAATATATTTCCTGCTCGTGTTGAATAAATTTTTTTATTAGACAGATATAAGTTAATTGCCCATATAATTATATGTGTATATTTAAATACTTACCATGACATCTGTTTGTATCATTCTGAAAAGAACCTAAAACAAAATATGTGAACACTATGATCATAACTCTTTTTCAGTATACTGCAAGATCGTATAAGAGTATTGATTTCATTAAATTCATATCTCAAATCAAAAAAATTAATAATGTCACATACCACTATATAATAAAAGAATCTCCTGAAAAATTATCTTGATCATGATTTTTCAAGCTTCCTTATGACATGATGACGATAAACATGATAGAGTCAATGAATTCTGTATTACTGAAAGTAAGATAGATGCCTATTCTAAGAATGCTATATTTTATTCAAGAAAAGATGCATAGATAATTTTACGAAAGAAGAAAAATTACACAAGAAATATTTCATAAAGCCTCGAATTGGGCAGAACGTATTATGAATGACAATATGCAGATATCTTCAAGTATGAATGTAAGCATATATTATGCACTTCTTAATTACTAACATAGATCGTTTGAATCAAATTCACTAAATTTATTTTATGTAGATTTACAACTTTGATGCTGTGTTTTTAGGATAAACAATGAAGGGACTAATTATGTGATTGACTTGAAAAAATATATATGTGTGTGCAAGAAATTTCAACTTGTTGAGTTGTCATGTGAACATGCAATCACATCTATCATTAATAGACATTTGAAAAAAATTGATTTCTGCTCATTGTATTATTCAAAGGACATATGATTCAACACATATAAAGAAAATTTAAATTTTGTGAAAAAATAAGATACATAAAATATACCAGAGAATGTTAGATCTCAAATAGAAAAATCTCCAAATAGAAACATTCTAATCGGCAGAAGACAGACAAGTAGGCATGTTCAATTCAATGAAAACTCAAATACAAAAAAATGTGATTATTGTTAAAAATTGGGCATAACAAAATCAATTGTGTGTTTACTTCAGCGGCTCAATGCTATTTAAAAAACACAAAAAAGCATAAAAATTTATAAATTTCGACATGATAAACTAAAAATTATTCTATTTTTAGTACTGAGGTCTGACATGAATGCCTGACCTTACTAGTCTTGATATAAAATCAAAGATGATACACTCAGATGTATTTTCAAAGGTTGATTTCATTCATGTAGCTCTGTTATATTTTGATAGTTATTTCACATTGTGTTACTTCTGTATATGTGTAATATTTAAATTATTAAATTTATTTCTGAATAATTTCATTATAAATTTTTGATAATTTTTTTTATAAAACACAATGACTGAAATTCAGACACAGCTGAATAAAGATCTGCAAAAAACATTTTAAGTTCACTTCATTATATCTAAAAAATAAAAGAGAATTCAATTTCATTCATCATATTGACATGATTAGCTAAGTCATAAATGGTTGACTGTAAGAATCAGGAATAGGCTTACTCGAACATGAAAGACTGAATGAATAAATTTACTCAACTTAAAAAATAAAAGATAGAATAATAATTAAAATAAAAAAAATAGGTCCTCAGTCAAACTTGACTGAATGATTCCATAACAAATGCTCTTCTCTCGATCTGCAAAGTCAGAATATATATAAATTTATTAATTTATTAATTAATTTTTAAAAAATAATAGTTTATTCAAATAATTATATAAAAAATGACCTCAATTATTTTTGTCTGAGGTTATAACATAGAAATACCCTTTTTCAGACGTTAAGGTTCGAATGCATAATTTTTTTAAAATAAATCTATTTAAAAATAAAAGAACTAGCACATTAGTCATACTTGAATGAGTGATTGGGCCAAAAGTACTCTGATCTCAATCGTTAATGTATGAGTATTTTTTTATATTCATTTTGAGTGATTTTATAACAGGTGTTTGATAAAAAGTCTATAAAACACAATGACTGAAATTCAGACACAACTAGATGAACATCTATAAAAATATATTGTAAGTTCACTTCACTATCTTTAAAAAAATAAAATCCATTCCCATTGATTATATTGACATGATTACCAAAAATAAATAAACATATTAATAAATATATATATATAAAAACATAATAACTTCATTGATATTTTCAAAACATTACATATAAAAGATGATCCTCTACTACAAGGATCATACACACAGAAAAAGAGAAAAGACCCCTTTATTCTAGGGATCTTTCAACTTAAAAAATCAAAAAAATTAATCTATCTGATAATACTAAATTTTCTTATTGTCGAAAGATTCACCACTTTAATTCTTTTATGGTAGAGGAGGAGAAGAGGGCGAACTAGAAAGAGAAGGAATATTCTTAGGAGGTATTTCAATATACTCAAAGATTTGATGAAGTATCTTTATCACACATTTCATAATTATTTATGTTCATTCTCCAGCTCTTCAAGTAGGAGTGACATAATACGAACATCTTCGTAGATTGCAATCTTATCATCATTCAAATGTTTATATTTCTCAGAATATCTGAGAAAAAAAATCAAATATAGATGATAAACTATATATCTCATGAGTATCTACTTATAAAGAAATACTTGACTTTCTTTGAAAGCTTCACATTTCAATTTTTTGTTGAAAAATTAAGCAAGAAATAAAAAGTCAGCCGTTTCACTCTGGAAAGCTGTGCCAGACTACAATGACCGATCTCTATTCATGACTAATTAAAATTAATATTGAAAAATTTAAAGTTAATTGAAGATGAAAAGTTTACAACTAATGAAAGCTAAATGGTCTAATATTTACTCTATAAAATTTGACTATTCTCATATAAAAAAATTCATAAGTGAGAATTTTTTTTTGAAAAACATGAAGAACAAAGTAACAAAATTTTACACGAACTCACTCAGCAACCACATCACAGAAGTTCAAGAAATTCTTTAAGATGATATAAAAAATATCATCACTTCTTTGAATTCTATTTTTTTCTACCTAAAAATTAAACGTCCACCACCGCTTTCATCACACCATTCAAACACTTTTTTGTTTGACGATTATGATGGAGACGATGACTAGAGAAAAAATGATGACAATGATGATGATGACTACGATGACAACATGATTGAAACTGTCTCTCCTAAAATTTCAGACTCTCAAAATGAGTCTGATTAGTTTTTACATTATGTAACATTGTGATCAAAATTAATGAAATTAAGATTTTTATTTATGTATTTTATCTTTATTTGAAATTAAATTTCATAATTGAGTAAATGACTATTTTATTTAAAGATAAGCTTCTCTCAGTATGATAGGTTGAAGGATTAAGAAAAAGATTATTTAAATAATTAAAATTACTTCAGTCATTCTTGACTGATGTTATAACACAAAAATATCTTTATTTCAGTCATTAATGTCAGAATGGACAAATATATTTAAAAAATATAATAAAAAATGAAAGAAAAAAAGCTCCAACTATGTCATAATTGACTGAGTGCTTGGGTCAGTCAACGATACTTTGACCTCATTTGTTTATGTATGAATAAAAGATTAAATAACTTAATTCAAGAGTATACTATTTTAAATATATTTATTAAATTCAAAAAGCACTCGACAGAGTGTGCATGAGGGGTGAGGGTAAAATATAATTTATTTTATATTATTTTATTAATTAATATAAATAAAAATTAGAGTTTATTCAAAAGTGATCCTAATCGTTCTTTACTGAGGTTATAACACAAAATATTCTTTTTTCAGCAGTTGATGTCTGAATGGATAAATATTTTTAAAAAGTATATTCAAAAGTGAAAAAAATAAAACCTCACCCATAATTAACTGAGTGATTGCGTCAAAGGTATTCTGGCCTCAGTAGTTTAGGTCTGAATGGATTAATTTATCACATTAAAAAATGGATTAAATATATTAATTCAAGAGTATACTATTTCAAATATATTTATTAAATTCAAATAACACTTGTTGGGGTGTGTTGAAGGGTTGAGGGTGAGATATAATTATTTTATATTAGTTTATTAATTATATTAAATAAAAATCAGAGTTTATTAAAAAATGAGCCCAATTGTGCTTGACTGAGGTTATCACACAAAAGTATCTTTGTTTTAGTCATTGGAGTTCGAATGGATAACTCTTTTTAAAAAGTATAATAACAAATAAAAGAAATAAAGTCTATCATAGTTGATTGAGTGATTGCATCAAAGATGCTCTAGCCTCAGTTGTTTATGTCTGAACGAATTTACTTATATCACGCCTCGAGTCTACACCCTGGATGCAATATGGTGCTTAGAGTTACAAGTGACCCAAGCTAACTCATGGCCTAACATACTATTGAGATACAGACTGAAAGATAATGCGGAAGCTGAAATGTGCTGAGCTCTTGAAAGAAATATTATAACAAAATAAACCTTCATCAACTGAGATACAAAAGCATTTGAAAACTGATATAACTAACTGATTGACTATCTGTCTGTCTATGATGCCTCTATTAATACTGACTTACAGTTAATTGGGACATGACCTCCAACTAGCGCTGATCAATAAATAAGAATTGAAAATAAACTACTATGACTACTAACTGACTGGAGTTCCAGAATAAGGAGAACTCATTCCCTGCTTACTAGAAGTTGCGATCTGTTTGACCATGGTCCCGAGAGCTAGCACTGAAACCTACATCATAAAATAATGCAGCGCAAGGAAAGTATACGGTCAATACTTTGAATGTACTGATCATGTGAGATAATGCAGTAACTTTGAAATCATGAGAAAACATGTATACTGAAAGCATAGTTGAAAACTGGACTAAGCATAACATCTGAAGTGCATAAGTCAAAACTGTAAAACATAAACCCCTTTTTACTGAAGAGGGTGTAAGTCATGTTTTTGAACTGTAACTGTGAGATCATGATATTTTCAGATAAGTAAAACTGTTACTTGGGGATCCATAAACTAAAAAGATGGATTATGTTTGTAAATCGTGAAATAGTTTAACTGAGTTGAAAACCATGAGTCATGTTTGAAGTAAATCCTTAGGGGAGTTTCTTCTTCTAGGCATGCTAAAAATACTGATATATTATACTGAATGCAAACTGAAAGATATAAGCTAATACAATAACCAAGTATATAAACATACAATTGTATATTACTAAATTGAGCTGAATAACTGAATACAAGGTCATGCAATAATGAATTTGAACTGTGGGAGTGACTATTAACTGACATACCCTAAGCTGAGCTAACTATAGGGCCAACCTGCAACCTTGGTTGGAAGGGTGTTCATACCTTGCCAATGATATAAAATTTTCTGGCGTGGATCCACTAATTTGATGTCCAAAAAGGACGAGGGTGTCAAGCCTAATCTGACGTGTGGGTTCTTTAGAACCTACAATGGCGCCGTAGTTCTGGAACTTAGGGACTTCTACTAAAGGTCTCTGCCTAAATTTATGGGTGAGCCTTCATCCCTTCATCCCGCTCGGTGCTAAATACTCCTCCCAACTGAATAAATAGATAATCTGAAATACTGGATAGCTCAAAATAGTGACTTTTTGAGAATGCAAAATATTACTGAGACTGAAGCATTCTAATCATGTAATTCTGGCTGACTGAGTATCTGACAAAAAATGCATGAGATCCGTTTATATCATGTGACATATCTAAATGTCAAAATTGTTCATACTTAAAACATATTTTGTAGATCATACTGAAGGTAGGACGAAACCTGCTAAATCATGCTTAGTTCTTTCTACTTAAAATAACTGAACTAAAATGATTGAGAATCATGCATACTTGTCTGGAAGCAAAACCCATAGTTAAAATCATCGTAAGGAAACTTAAAGTTGTTTAGACTGAATGCTGACAAGCTGAACTGAATTCTGAAAGAAGAGCTAAATTCTGAGAAAATATTGTAAAATCAGGCTAAAACTTGCTTCTCCTAAAAATCTTGGATTTTGAAATTTATTTACAGGAATTCATGTAAAAATCATTCTAACAAGGACGGTAGTCATGTAGATTCATCAAGAAATCAATTTATAGCAAAACACATATTTGGGTAAGAACTTTAGAATCATAAATTTGTGAAAATCATAACTGAAAACTGAACTTTGGGCATGAGGGTGAAAGGAAATCCTCATTGAATACCCACATACCTGTTTAATAGGGAATCTTTAACTATCTTGAAGGTTGAAAGCTTTGGAGAAGTACCCTAGTTGGAATCCTGAGAGAATGCTTTTCTTTCTTTTCTTTTCTGACTTTGGATTTCTAATTGAGAGAATGATGGAACTTAGTCGACTAATTCCCCTTTAATCCTATCTAAACAGGCTAAAACAACTTAGTACAGGTCTTAAAAGGTGGAGGAAAAGACTCATTTACCCTCATTAAATGAATGAGAAAAACTTAAATTGGAGATTCTACTGATGGGTTGATTGGTCGTGGAATGGGTTGACTGGTGATCAAACTATTCGTGGAATTCAGAGGTCTTGGTACCTCTCTGAAGGATGATCCATCGTTTGAAACGATGACCCATGAAGTCACCCGTGGAAACTTGGAAGAAATGCTGAAAATTGACAAACCACGGGTCACTCTACTGACCGTAGTTTTTATTGAAGGGTGCTGAATCAACCAGTGATTTTGATGGTAAATTTTTTATATTTCAGGTCTGTTTTCACGTGTCACAATACGGACCATGGTTCTGTTCCATTGGTCATCATCCCGTCTGAGGAAACTAACAGTACTACAGTAAAACACCCATAACCTTTTACTCCGAACTTAGATTAATGCACGGTCAGTGGCGTTGGAAAGAAGGATTAAAGATATTTAAATTGGTGGGTACTAGTCCACCTAACTCTTCATATTCTAGGAGTTATGTTCATTTGAAGGTAAAACTAGTTTAGTCTTACATGAAAATTTCTTTGGTTGGGGTGCTTTTAACTTGACTTGCTGATAGGAGTTTCTTATGAACATGATTCACATCCAAAATACTTCCTACACTAGAAAATCGATCATGACACCTATGGAAAGTAGTTTTAGTCTTAGCTTAAAATATTTGGGGTGTTATAATTGATGAATGCATAAATCGTGCTCTCAAATTCGGAGGCCACGATGATCGTGCAGCAAAACAATATTTATAAGCCCAATTAGTGTGGGGGTAGTACCCAAGGGACTTGGTGTAGACAAACTTGGAATGTAATGAATTGAATTCAAGATGAGAGTAAATGCCCAAAACAAAAAGTAAAAGGATGGGGGGAATTGGGAAAGTTGTCACTACGATCGCAATTCAATTCAAAAGAAAGAAACTAAAGACGGGTGTACCAAATGATTTAGACGACTAGGGGTGCATATCTGATGGGGCGTCACTTATGGGATAGGGACATCATCAATTCACTTCTATTCTCACTTATTGGCATAAGTAGCATTGGTCATAGGTGTGGAATGCTTATCTCTTGATCAACATCCACATTTCTGACGATTTCGGGTAGAACATCATCGATTTGATCAACATTCAACCAACATATGCTTGGGGAGGTCACACTATCTCTAGCTTAGACCCTTAAATGGGAGATTCCTGCGATAAGAGCTATTTCTAGCCTCAAATCTAGATGGATTCCCAAGTACCCACTAGCAATTTCACATCCACAACCATGAAATTCTCTTTCAAGCAATCACATAGTCAAGTAATGTAAATTAATGTTTGCAACCATCAATTTTAGGATTAGAACATGGTGAGATTACTAGACCCATGTATAATAAACAATTATAAAGATGAATTAACAACACCCACACCCATTAGCTAAGCACCCATCATTAATACACCCCTAGACTAGAGAATTTAGCCACTCATAGTAAGAGAAGAAGAGATACCATCTGGGTAATTTAAAATCTCTTCAATTATAGCTGAATCTCAAGTTCTAGAATCAATTTAGGCACACAAATTGTTAACCAAGAGATTTGGATTGAAACCCTCTTCTCAATGGAGGTGGAATAAAGTTTACAAAGCTCAAAGGTCTTCAAAATATTCAGAGTAATAAAAGTTATTTACAATTGTGCCTCAAAAGGCCTTTTATAGTTTCCCAAAATGTCACTATAAATTAGGACAAAAATGTCCTTCGAGCGTTGTGCGGTGCGACGTGTGGTTTGCACGTTGCGATATGCGCATCGCACACCACCTCTGATTGAACCAGTGACTTCAGCTAGAATTGGGAGATCTGTGCAAAGGGGGTGCGGTTCGCACCTCAGGATGTGCGCATCACACAACGACCGCACCTCGTGATAGACTCTTCAGTGACTTTATGCTCTTGTGCGGAGGAGGTGCGGTTCGCACCTTAGCCTGGGTATGTTTATGGCATTATGAGTATCATTAGTCTTATTTTGATGTATAGACTATTGTGTTGATAGAAATTTTGTGATTTAGAGCTTCCCAGAGCAGTTCGAGCTTGGATAACGCCGTCCCCACGGCTATTCATCGGACGACAGGTAGGTTATGGCTTTCCCTACCTAGACTCTGTGTTTATAGGCTATAACTGCATTAATTAGCATCTTTGGGTAGGTTGTTATAGGTTGGTGCCCCATGACCTTGTCCGCCTTTTTCTGTCCATTTATTTCATACTCTGTTTGTAGTATTCGCGTAGTACTGTATATTACCTTTGTGGTCCTGTATGGCCTTGTATTGACTCTGGAACATAGATGGTGGGTGATTTAGGAATGTTCGCGAGTCCCTGACATAGAGATATCATTTTAGGCTAGTTATGTCTGCTGAGTAGTTGTTAGGCCTGTGCAGGGCTGATAGAAACTGTTTGTGAGCCGCTGGGCTAACTTATATTTGTGTGCGAGCATATCATCCATGAAAAAGGCTTCCCTGAATGTTTTACTTCGATTTTGGCTGCGAGCCACTATAGATGGTTTTTCCTAAACCTGTATGGCCTCGGGGGCCAGTTTTTGGTATAACCTAATGATGACTTGGGATTTTGGATGATTTCACACTTGATTTTCTACTGATACTAGGCTCTACCGGGCGGAGTACAACATCTGATTTTCTTACGGATTTAGACCCGGATACGCTCTAGGCACCCTTCGAGAGGGTTCTTGAGATTTTATTATTGATTTAGACCCGAGTATACTTTGGTCACCCTTTGAGAGGGTCTTTTGAGATTACTACTTCTGCTTTAGACCTGGATCAACCCCGGGCACGCATATTCGAGATTTAGCCACTGGCTTGAACTCGAACTTATTTTCGGATGACATGTTAGAGATTTCGCATCCGTTACTATATGTGGTCAGGTACCTCCATGGGCCCTCCATTTCGAGGGCTGGCTAGGAGCCGGGTGCACCGGAGGAGGGGTATATGGTGTAGGATGAGGTGTAGCGGACACGTCCCACCATGGGTCCTCCTTCTGAACTGTCGAGAAGAGGTGCATACAGAGTTACTATTATCGGTTCCATCATGCATATTTCACTCAGATTCCACCCTTGTTTGATGTGTGTTCAGTGTATGCTCTAGTTTTATGGGCGGTCGAAAGGTTTGTTTTCACTTGATTGTGTTACTCGGTTGTATGGGCGGCCGTTGAGACTGTAGTTAGATTATATTTACTCCTGTCTTTATTTAGAGCTTATCATGGCTTACGGTTCTGGTGGCTTAGCGATTATTAGCCTATTGAGACTCCGGTTGTGGGATTTGATTATAAAGGGGGGGCTAGGGAGTCCTATATTATTGAGGCACTTTTGTGTGGCCTTCTGAGCAGAGTGTGAGTTTCTGGTTGCATCCTTATGAGGATTTGAGTAGTGCCTCTTGGTTATTGTGGTTTAGTGGTCCCATCCTAGGTTGATATTTGCGAGGTTGATCTCTGTTTATATTATCTTTGAAGTTGGATTCGTTGTATGTTTTCCTTTAGTATATTGATTCCTTCTTGAGTATGTGAAGTTGCTTCCTTCCTTCCTTTTACTTCAGGTTACCGGTATACCGCCATGTATTTCTAAACTCTCTCCTTTTATATATACTATTGTTCCAAAGATTCCAGGTGCGTTCTTCTTCCTTACACCTGTGTTTGTGTGTTATGTATATGCTTGTGCTAGCATGTATTCTTGTAACTCTTGGGTGATTGTTCCTTGTGCTTCTTCCTTGCTTCTGTGACTGCTTTCTTGTGTTCTGCTTATTACTGTTTTTATATCTTATATGTGCTCAGTCGGCCGATGATGCCTACTAAGTACCCGTTGTCTTAGTGCTCATACTACACTTCTGTACTTTTTGGTGCAGATATTAGTTGAGATTTCTCCGTTGATCGCATTGGAGACTCGTGCAACTTTTGGACACTGAGACTAGGGTGAGCACCTGCCGATCGGGGCTTGTCTACATTTCATCTTTTATACTGTTACTCCTTTTATTTTTGGAGACAGATTTATATTGTATTTTGTTACTTCAGGCACTTATATCCCATTAGAAGCTACTGTACTATCGATACAAAGTCTTGGGGTTGGTGTTGTATCTTTGTATATATATTTTGGGTTGTTGCTTCTGCGTGTCTTATCTTTATATTCATCTTTCGCTTATTTCTACTTGTTGTGCGTAATTGGTTAGGTAGTAGCCCATTACTAACCATTCTGGGCTACGGAGATTGGTTTGCCTACTGGGGTTGTAGGTGCCATCATGACTTGAGAGATCGGGTCATGACAAATTGAGAGCCATGGAAGATAGGCACGATAAGGATATGATGCTAGTGAAAAAAGAGATCGCCAAGATCATGGAATCACAGAGTTCTCCCGACAAAGAAAAATACAATTACGATAATCTTTGCATTTATCCGGATTTGAATCAGCCAGAAGGATTCAAAGTCCCAAAGTTTGAAACGTTCAACGGCGTTTGAAATCCTACAGTCCATTTGAGGAGTTATTGTGACCAAATGGTGGGAGCAGCTAAAAATAAAGCACTAATAATGAGACTCTTCAATTAAAGTCTAAGCGGTGAAGTGCTAGAATGGTTTACTTCACAAGATCTGAAAAAGTGGTCCGGATGGAGTACTCTAGCCAAAGATTTTGCTGGAAGATTTGCCTACAACGTGAAGGTTGTCCCAGATAGGTATTCTTCAAATCGTATCAAGAAAGAATCCGATGAGTATTTTCGTGAATATGCCTACCGGTGGAGAAAGGAGGCAGCGAGAGTCCAACCTCCTATTACCGAAGAAGAAATTGTCGTCGTATTTATGCGTGCTCAAGAACCAGAATTCTATGAAAAGATAATATCAACGGTTCATGCGAAGTTTGCCTATTTAGTCAAAATTTGTGAGACAGTCGAAGAAGGTCTTAGGACTGGAAAAATTACCAGGGTCTCTACACAACCAGAGTCTCCAGAATTCCTAAGAAAGAAAGGAGAAGAGGTGTCTTCTGCGTCCTTCGACCCTGGCATGAAATCAAAGAAATCCTTCAGATCCAGCCCTAGAAAAACCTCACCATTAAAGGGTTACCCCACTGCTGCACAAAATTATCCTCCCATTTTTTATGTCCAACCGAACTACCAAACACCACCCCCTAACCTTCAAAACCATTATAATCTTCCCCATCCAAACTCTGAGAAAAAACCTCCCCGAGTCTTTACTCCATTAGCTGAAAGCCGAACTCAACTCTTTGAGAGACAGAAAGTAGCTGGACTAATTCAGCCCATCAAACCAAAGCCCGCTAATCCAACATCTAAATTTTTTAAACCTGATCGATATTGCGTATATCATTCAGGAAGTGTTGGACATACCACTGAAGATTGCCTCAATTTGAAGCACCAAATTCAGAACCTAATCAATCAAGAGGTCATTACTCTCCAGAAAGCTGCGCCCGATGTTAACACCAATCCCCTACCAAACTTTGGAGGAGTAACTATAAATATGATCGAGATTGATGAAGAATGGCTCGTGAGTAGAGCTATAACCCAAGAGAGTTCCAACGTTGTAGAGAACATTATGGCCTCTCTGAGCATAAGCAAGAGGCCTAAGTTTGTGGAGAGGATCGTACCTCATCGATTATTTCTAGAGAGGCCTCCCAAATTTGATTTTGACTGCTTGTCCGAGAAGAAGATCAATGGAGAGCTACTTCATACATACCAGTCTTTTCCTGTTCAAGCATGGAATGAAAGCAATGGTCAAGGGGAAGGGATTGGAGGTGACATGGTTCTGGAAGAATACACCAAGGAGATACAAATATGGGACACTAATCTAGGAGAACAGTTGTACAACTGGACATCTACTACGATCATGATTCTCCACTTGTCTCGATAGAGAAAAAACAAATCTTTGATTTTTAAATCAGTGATGGTCCGAATGAGGCCCGAGACCCACCTTTTATGTCTTATTTTCCTCATTATGTATTTACTTCCTTCGTGATGTTTTCAAAAAGTCAAGAGACTCATGTTTATGTGAGTCACAACCAAAGTTCATGTCTTAAAATATCCAATGAAAGCCTCCCCTGTTTTAAAAACTAACTGCTTTTATCATTATATCTAACCTTGTTTTAATGTGATTTTAGTAAAAATAATTTTAAGACCTGCTAATGTCATGTCATGAGATGAATGAACAAATTAAGGTAGATGGTGATGAACTTGAAGAATATGGTGAAGATATCGCGGTTTCAAAATATTTAACGAAAGAGTTGATGCAACTTGAGAATTGCAAGAAACCCAATTCAGAAGAAAACCGAATTGGTAAATTGTGAAAATGACAACTGAGTAAAAGAATTCTGGACTAGTGTCTTTTGTCAAAAGCACGAAGGATAGAGCTTATCAATTTGCTCGAATAATACATTGATGTATTCTCTTGAACCTACAAAGATATGTCATTGATCAGTCCAGAATTCAAACCAGAAAGTGGAACAATTGATGTCAAAACACATTCTCATGTTGAAAATTTGTACCAAAACGACGAAGATATCACGTCATCCACAAAGTACCATTCGGAGGTGTGTTGATCTTAATGAATGGTCAAAAGCAGCCACAAGCAATCAACTCAGAGGCTATCAAGAGATACCATGCTTGAGATGGTTTCTCTTTCCATGTAATGGAACTTTCTACTTGTAATCATTTTCATGCTTTGTAATAGCTTAAAATTCCCTATCCTTTATGTACGAACTATGTTTGACCTGAATTCTCAAGAATGAGATACGTAGACGGCATGTGTCAGCTTCGGTCAACCCCTTAAAAAAATCTATCTTTCTCCCTTTTCATCTTGAACTATGTTCGACCTGAATTCTCAAGAATGAGATACGCAGGCGGCCTTTGTTGGCCTCGGTCACCCCTTTATTTATTTCCAATATTCTCCTACTATGAGTGTGGGAACTGTATTTGACCTGATTCCTTCTTCAACGGGATACGTAGGTGCAATAATGGCTCGGTCATACCACCCTAGGAAATGGAAACTGGGGCAGAATTTTCGATAAAGGAATCTCAAAAATTAAGAAGGAGGAGATCATTCTTCAGTAAGTCAGTATGCATATTAT
The DNA here is from genome assembly GCA_003996215.1 of Jaltomata sinuosa. Lineage (NCBI taxonomy): Eukaryota > Viridiplantae > Streptophyta > Magnoliopsida > Solanales > Solanaceae > Jaltomata > Jaltomata sinuosa. The sequence goes on from QJPP01003531.1 coordinate 252,868, forward strand.
GCCAATGAGTGTAACCAAAATGAATTTTGAGAAAGAATCTCAAGATCCCCACAGAGTGTCAGGCCTCTTATCAACGGTACATGGTTCATTACAAAACCTCTAACTGAGGTAGAAATTTTGAGGATGACCTCAAAATTTCCACCAAGCTTCATTGATGAGTTCAGAGACAACTCCAAGATTTCCCCAGCACCAAGGGATCAGAATTTACTTCAGAAATCCCAGCTGCAACAAAGTCCAAGTGTACTAATCTCTAGCTGCGACAGATTTCTCGAAAGACCATTTTCAAACTCCTCAGCTACTATGCTTAAGGATCTCTAGAGCTTGCTAGCAGTGTGTCAGATATATCAAGGCCTCAAATGAAGGACGTTCATTGAGCTAGTGCATGACATGACAAGATTGGCAGAGACCTTCTACAAATCATTCTTCAAAATTATTATTTTTCAAAACTTACTTGAAAAATCTTCATTAAATTACTCCTTTACAAATTAATTTTGTCTTGAATCTACCATGACTCAGAGAGTCAATCTAGATGCCCGAAGATGATAGGCACTCGGAGATAGCAAGACAGAAGCAGACGACTGAAGAAGGTCAACACAGATCAGTTTCACCAAAACTAACAATTTTTCTGTGGATGCAGGATATCCTAAGATCGACAAAGATTCAACAAAGTTGAATGCCCAAAATCAACAAGAAAGAGCCAATACGATTGGGAAGAACCCAAGGCGATAGAACTCTCCAAAACTAATGATGTTTCTGTGAATGCAAGAATGAGCAGATAAGGAGAGAATGGTGACGTCCACCTCAAATTTCTAATAAGTCATAAATCACAATGAACATGTGATGTTCAAGAACTGTATTTGTAGTTATGACCAGGGGCAGGGTTCAACTATCCCTTTACAATCGAAAGAACTCTTGGTTGTCTATTTTACCTCGAAAAGAAGAGATATTAGCAAACAAGGCCATTCGATTTATGTTGCAAATGCTTTCTTCAAAGCTTTTCCAAATTTACCTATAGTCGCTAACAGAAGCGACTCTATGTCTACTAATTGTTTACCCTAAGCGCAGGTACACACGAGAAAGTTAACATGACAACAAATTAATCATAGAGATTATCAAAAAAAGGAGGACCAATGACATCCTCCTCAAATCTCCAGCAAATCATGGATCAAAACAAACATATGATGTTTGAAGGCGGTATTTATAACCGCTCCCAGTGATGGGGTTCAATCATTCACTTATACGACCTCTTATTTGTCTACCACCTCGAAAAGAGGATGACATTTGCAAACAATCTATTTTAACTACAAATGTTTTCTTTAAGATTTCCTTGATGTTTTGACTTTAGTCGTTGACAAAAAGCGACACTGTGTCTACTCACCATTTGCTTTGAGCGCAGATACAGGCAAAATTGCATCAACAAAACCAACACCGCATTAAAGATAATATTCTCTTCAACTGTCGTGAGAAATGATGCATCCTTATGCTTGTTAAGACCATGCATCTAGGCCAAAGGTATCCATTCAAGCCAAAACAGAAAGAGGTTGGCGCTCATCAAAACTGAAAGAGGATGACGTACAGATAGATGTCTATAAATTATGTCAATACCGAAAGGGGATGATGTGCATCAAAACTGAAAGATATCCATTCAAGCCAAAATTGAAAGAGGTTAGCGCTCGTCAAAACTGAAAGAGGATGACGTACAAATGGATGTCTATAAGTCATGTCAATACCGAAAGGGGATGATATAGATCAAAAATAAAAGATATCTGTTCGAAGTCAAATTGAAAGAGGCTGCCATTCATCAAAACTGAAAGAGGATGACGTATAGATGGCTATCTATAAGTCGTGTCAATACCAAAAGGGGATGATGTGAATCAAAACTGAAAGATATATGTTCGAAGTCAAATCAAAAGAGGCTAGCATTCTTCAAAACTGAAAGAGTTAGCGCTCGTCAAAACTGAAAGAGGATGATGTACAAATGGATGTCTATAAGTCATGTCAATACCGAAAGGGGATGATGTGCATCAAAACTAAAAGATATCTGTTCGAAGTCAAATCGAAAGAGGCTGCCATTCATCAAAACTAAAAGAGGATGACGTATAGATGGGTATCTATAAGTCATGTCAATACCGAAAGGGGATGATGTTCATCAAAACTGAAAGATATCTGTTCGAAGTCAAACCAAAAGAGGCTAGCATTCTTCAAAACTGAAAGAGGATGACGTAGAGATGGGTGTCTATAAGTCATGTCAATACCGAAAGGGGATGATGTGCATCAAAACTGAAATATATCTGTTCAAAGTCAACCCGAAAAAGGTTGGCGCTCGTCAAAACTAAAAGAGGATGACGTATAGAGGAATGTCTATAAGTCATGTCAATAGCGAAGGATGATGATATGCATCATGGTCAAAGATATCCGTTCAAAGTCAAACTGAAAGGGAATGACATATGGAAGGATGTCTACAAGTCATTTCAATACCGAATGGGGATGATATGCATCCAGGCCAAAGGTATCCATTCAAGCCAAAACTGAAAGAGGTTGGCGCTCGTCAAACTGAAAGAGCATGACATGCAGATGGATATCTATAAGTCATAGCAATACCGAATGGGAATGATATGCATCGAGGCAAACATATCCGTTCAAGTCAAAACCGAATGAGGTTGACGTTTGTCAAAACTGAAAGAGGATGATGTATGAAAGGATGTTTATAAATCACATCGATATGGATAGGGTGCAAGACTTACCCAAGGTCTACACAAATCATCATTGTCGATAGCTGAAAGGGGCATCATATCATATCAATAGAATGCTACAAATGGTTACAAGGATCGTTACATCACAATGGCTATGAAGATCATCATATTCAAAGATCATTATGTCCAATCGCCACAAAGACAATCCTATCCGATGGCTGCGAAGGCTATCATGTCTTTTTATTGTGGAAGTTGTTATTTCCTAAGACAAGGACATGAAAGGATGTCATCTTGTTCAAGAAACAATATATGCAGACATAAGGTACAAAAGTTATCTCTCCTTATCAAACTACTCTTATTACTAACAATCTTGGTTCAAAATATTTCTGAGAACATCCGAGAGGATGAAAATCTCGAACCAGAATAACAGGTACAAAATGCGTCAAAAGGATGTCACAACACAGAATTCGAATGTAATCAAAGAGTGAGGTATGGCAAAGAAACTATCTTTCCAAATGAAATTACATTACCACTAACAATTTTGTTTTGAGATATTGTCGAGAGCATACGAGAAGGATAAAATTCTCAAAAATAAAACCACAGGTGTGGACTACGCCAAAAAGGACGCATCACAACTGGAAATTTTTCTTAGCAGCAAACTGGGACATAGTCTAAAGAGGAGCGTCAAACTCTTTGGACGCGAGTTGAGAATCGACTTCCACTTCAATCAAACCACACCCCTATCGAAAGGCATGTGGGTATTTCTTTGGGTTTTAATATTTTTCATTTTCGCATCCAGGGTAATTTTTGAACTCGCACTGGAAGTAATATCCCTTCTCTTTCAATTTCAGGTGACGATGCACCTCGAGCTTTGGAACTATGCCTGTGTAAGGTCTTATTTATGGGTGTGAAGGATCCCATATTCATAGTTAAGAGGTTGCAAGCCTCTTTTCCATAACTCAATTCATTTATCACTCACCTTATACCACAAAGTTTATCTTAGCATAAGAGATTACCTTTTCCACCGATTGAGTCAAACTACAAGCAGCCTGATTCCATGATTCTTGGGATATGTAGGTGGGATCTGTGTGGAAAACTCGGCTTCATTCCAAACCCTCCAATCTCCTTACTCTCCAGCTTTCCGGTCTCTCCGTACTCTGAAACCGGGATAGTTTAGAATTCTTTCAAAATCGTGTGTAAGATCAAGCGTCTTGAACTACAAATGGCCTGAGTTCTCATGTAACCTGAGATATGTAAGAAACTCGATACTAGAGTTCGGCGATGACTCCTTGAAATTCATGCTAAAATCAACCGCTTTCAAGAGATGAACTAGTGGGTCGGACAAAATTGGGATCGTCAATTCCCTTTGCCCAGGGTTCATTGCACTCACCCTACCCAAAGGGAGGGGCATTTGTTGACACCCAATTTTTACCCTACACTATTTTATTAATTGTCGAGCTTTTAGATTTTAAATAATTAATTTTATAATTAAAAGAATTTTTCAAGATTAATTCTGGAGAATATTCTATAATCTTCATGAATAAACATACGTCTACGTATATTCATAATATATATAGATGTATATTATTTTGTGAATTTTAATAAATATTCAAAAGATTTTTTCCAAAATTGTTTCAAAACGTTTTAGAACTGCCTATTTTGGTCAAAAATAATTCAACCGGGAATTAAATTGTGAAATCGACATATGATTAAATATGATAGTAAATTAATTATTTTAGTTATTTTAAAATAATACAAGCTCGGTTAAATTAATCGTATTTAGTTTGTCCCTATTACAATCACGGCCTAATTTTTTTTTGAATTCATTCAATTGGGTCTTATTTTGAATCTAATTTGGCCACAATCTTAATTATTTGGCCATAATTTAAATCACTCGGTTATCAATTCAATCAAATCTGGCCACATTTGCAAAGCAAAGTGGCCAAATCCTTAACCCACTATTAATTCTCTATCAGCCATTTTTCTATCCCAACATCTATCTCCACCGCCCCAGCCCAATTCTTTCCTCCCGACCCGGTCTGATAATTAGACCAAACACCCTTATCACTCCTCTTCTTCTTTTCCTCTTACACAGACAACAAAACAACCCCTAAAACTCCCTCCTCTCAACACCAAATAACATCAATAGCTCACCCAAATGAACCCAGTACCCCTTCTCCGTCAACACAGCTACCAGACAACAACTACAAATCCACCAAACGACCTCAAAACCCTCTCTAATCTTGCCTATATCCTTTAACACCGTCTAATTCCTGAGATGTCCATACCCAGAAGCTTCTAGAAACTCCTAGAAGAGGACATATGGCACCTCAACATTCTCATCCCTAAATTCATGGCGGAAACCCTCTAAATCGTTAGCATATGATCAAAATCGTACCTCCAGGTACATTGGTGGCATCATCAGAGAGGGTTCTTGTTTTTTGAATTTCAATTTCCCCAAATTCTATCCATTTTTCCCCTCTAAATTTCCACCCATTGCAAACCTAAAATTCCCCTATATAAACCTCCATTCTCCACTGTTAAGGGTGAGTTTTTGGGTAGCAAAGATCTTGGAGAGTCATTTTCTCTGATTTTTGGGAAAACCTAAGAATTCAAGCTGAAACAAAGTGAAAAACATACTGGTTTACTAAATTTCTCAGAGATTTTTTTGATTCTCTTCATTGCCGTTTGGAAGTTAGCAACGTCAGTTCGTCGAAAAGTCGTCAAAAACTCAACTCGTCTCGTCCTAGTTCCTGCCCGATAAAAGGTAATAAGCTTCTCCTTTAGTTTTCTACCGCTTAGTTCTTCTTGAAATTGAATGTTGGTTCTCTGGCTTGATTTCTTTTTTTTAACGTTTGGTAACTTGCTAGTTTCGATGAACAATGCCTCTTTTAGCTAGTTTGGTGCATATTCTTCTTATCTAGAGTAGGATTAGCTACTCATTCTCTATGTCTATTATGTTTATTCTCTAATTTATGTTGTTGTTGTCACACTCTTAAGACGTTCATAGATGGGTTGTAGGTATAGTTATAATTCCTTCGGCAAAATATGGTTACTGTTTGGATAAGTGACCTTTTCGTGTGTGAAAGCAATGTTTTTCATATGTTGTGTTAGTTCTTTGATCAATTTTTGATAGGCAAGCTATTTCGAAAAGCATGCTGTGATAACTTGTAGCTCGGGCATGCCTCTTTTCTTTTGAAATAACAATATGGGAGCATGCTCTTTTTTAGCAGAAATAATGTTAACGAGCAAACTTTGAATAATTCTCTGAATTGTGCATCTGTCCTTGTCTAGATATTACTCGCATCATGATCAAAAGCTTTAAAGTTAAAGGTTTGTTAGCTCATATATGAATTCAAAAACCTTTATTAGACTAACTGTTAAGACCATGATCTTGCAAAATTCTGAACATTTATTGATGATTTGAGTTTAGAATGATTATTGATTTCTCGTCTGCCAAAATTACTAGAACCACATGACGAATTGCTTATCATGTTTAGAGTTTAGATGTCCATGTTCTTTAGTCCTATGTCTTTGCCATAGAATTACATTTTAAACTAGTTAAAGTTCCTTTCTTTTGTTCCCGTTCTCTGTAAAAATTTAAATGGTATGATCTTATTCTTAGTATTCAAACGATTAAACCTGGATAAATCATAGTCGACTCTAAATGGGTCCTGTCTTTAGCCACCTAGCAAAGCATGATCACTCTTAACTCACGCATTGTTTCTACTTGATAAGTGAAGCCTATGGATAAGTCTGAGTAAACAAGCTTTTCATTCCCTGATTTAAAATTAGTTGACTGGTACTTGAGTCATGAAAATTGGTTCAAGAAGTAGTGTTATTTTATTGCTTGCTAATTTAAGTAATTTTCCTCGATCTCTTCTGCTAACTGTCTTTCCCTTTTTTTTACGCATGAACTTTGTTTGAGACCACTTCGGACTCCCTTCCTTGCATCTTCGTTGAGGTGGAGTCCACTCCTCTCGAGTCAAGCCTTGAACTATGCCTAAATAGGCTGATATATGCTGATATACAAGGAAACAACACGGAAAAACAACAAGTATACAAGGGTATACCTGGATATACATGAAGGATATGAAAAGGGAAGCAAATACACATAAATATTCGCTAATATACAGTTTGTATACCAGGAAACGTGGAGAAAAGAGTTGTGATATACAACTGATATACAGAGAGAAAAAATGGATCAAAAGTCCATGAAAGTTGGAAGTCCAAGTCTGGACAAACTTGGAATGGGCCTAGAAGCCCAATTCCCTCTTCTTTCCTTTTTACTTGTAATTAACTTTGATTATTTGTATTAATTTTCTCATTAATCTAACTTAATCTAAATAAATTACCTAAGTGTTGCCATTCTAATTTTATCATTTTCTTTTCCTTTCCCTTTGACTTTTCCTATTTGGATTTTCTCACCTATTTGGTTTTATCAAGAAAAAAAGAGAATAGAAATGAACTATGCGATTGATTTCCTAAAAGTAAAAAAAAAGTTTTCTTTCATCTAATTTGGTTACCTCCATTATTAAGTGTTAAAAGCTTCATTGTTAGTTTAGTATAATTTTTTTCATATGTGATAAATGCTTTTCTCACTTAAGCTACTCTTTCGAAAATAAAATTAAAAGATTCTTTAGAATTTAAGTTTAGTTGGAATAATTTTCCTAACTTTTCACAATTATTCAAGTTATTACTTTCTCTAAAAGTTCTTATCCTCAAATTACTTCCTATTTTATAATAATAAAATCATATTCTTTCAAGTGACCTTTTTTCATGAGTTAATTGTAATTTTTCATAATATTAATTATAAAGGATTTATTCAAGTCTTCCTCTTTAAAATTTTTATCGTATTTTCTTTAAAGTGAACTTCTCTTTTACTTGGCTAAAATAAGTTATTTCTTTATTTAAAATTGCTATATTTTTCCAAGTCTCTAATATCCTTGCTATTTTTCATAAAATAAACTCTTTTGAAAATTGGTCATCTTTATTTAAGTTAGTCAAAATTATTTTGGTCAACAGTTTTCTAAATGGGCGTTCTTAAGTGCCTTAAAACCCTTCTTAAGACGTTACTTGAACCCTTACCCATTTTCTCTAATTTTAAAGATTTATTTCTGTTTTTAAGTCTTTGAAATTCTTTTAAGTTTTCTTAATTTCTTTATAAAAAATTAAGTGGCGACTCTGTTTTGTTTAGAATTATTTTGAAATTTCTTTTAAGTTTCGAATAATTTCTAAGTGTCAAAACCATTTTTATTTCCTTATTTTGTGAAAACAAATAATATTAAATCTCCAAAAAGGGATAAAACAGTTGCTTGATTGGTTGAAAGAAGGTTAAGTATACCTTTAACCAAGACTACCCATGTGTTAATTGGGTACAAGTCTTGTGAATTGGTTTCCCATTCCCAATTCTCTCCTGTTGTCCTTGTTTGGTGAAAGCAAGGTGAAAGCCATTGATCATTTCTATCCTTTATTTGATTTTTTTTTATCTTTTATTTTTAGTTTAAAACTCCCATATTGTTATCTATTCTTTTTTCTCTTTGAACTCCATTAAGCTGCTTGGATTCTTTATTAGCTCAATCGCAACTACATTGTTCTCTGTGGAATCAACCCCGACTCTCATTGGGAATATAAATGTGTTTTGCTTAACGATCGCCGATACCTCCATCTTGGAGAGTACGTTTGAGCATTATCAAAAATGGCACCATTGTCGGGGAACAATTTGGCGTATTGAGTTAGTTTAGAATTTAAGTTTACTTACTCTAGTTCAATTTTGTGAATAGTTATTTTTAGTTTGTTTAGTTTATTCTTGTTGATTGATACCACAGCATCTCGGAATGCTAGAAAAGTTAGTGGTTACATCCCAGTTTATATTCTCGACTATTGTGTTTATTATGGAGGACCCCACCTTGGGCAAAGGTGTAAAATTGGCCCTAGGAGAGGAAGGTATTCATCTTCTCTCCCCTATGATGGGCACAATTTCTATTTGTGTGGTGGTTGTGATGGACATTGGAGCAAATGCCCTAATGATTATTGTCCTCCTCCCCCTTCTTGTGCTAATAATGTTGCTAGTGGTGCTTGTGATCTTAATAGGAACCATGACTTAGCAAGTGAAGAAATCATATGCGCCAAGCTCAAAACTCTCTTGGCCACGCAAGATAACTTGGAGGAGGGTGTGCAATCCATAAATCAAGGCTTTGTGGATGCGAGAGCTAAAGAAGAAGAGGAGAGAAGTCATGCCATGCAACTCATGGAGAATTTGTCTACTCCTCTTGGTCAAATTGCTGAAGAAGACCCTCCACTCCAAGCACATGAACATGTCTCAAACATTGAGCTCAATCAAATTCACTTTGGGGACGACGATGAAGATTTGCAAAATACAGAATCTCCCAAGAGTGAGTTTGTACCGATAGTGCTTGAACCCCAACAAGAGAAATTTGTATTAGGTGAAGTTGTGAGCCTAGAATGGGTGTTAAATTGAGCTCACCAACTTGAGGCCTATGGGGAACAACGTGAAATAATGCTACCAATGTTTCAGATATTGGTGAAAAGTCATGCCAAGAGGAGTCAAAAAGAAGGGCTTCTTGAAATTGCTATCCAAAATTTGGACACCAATGTGAATGCACATGTTGAAACTTGCACAAATATGGGTAGTAGTTTTGCATTGTTCCCTATTGAAGAGGAGGACATAAGGGATGCTCATGAATTGAAGGTGTTGTGGCAACCAACTACCCCATCCATGAATCATGATGTCAAGAGTTGCAATGTAAAGTTCAATGGTTCATCTTGAAAGACTCTAGTTCATTCGAAAGTGAGGATGTTATGAATGAAGCAAACTTGAGAGTGAAGACGCCCAAATATTACTCCAACCACTTTTCAACCTGAAGTTTGGTTGAATGGACGAGAGTCGAAGTAATCAAGCTTTTGAAAGACCTTGGAAGGAGGGTGAATCGAGGTTTATCCGGTTTCAAGTTTGTTATTGAAAGAAGGCAAAGTGATCCCCCTCCCTTGAAGGCGAAAAAGTGCAAAATGTGAAACCAAGAAAATGGCCTTCTCATGTTCAAACCTTCACCCCGTGATTGTCACCGGAAGTTTGATTCAAGTTTGGGTTGAAGGTTCAAATCCTGAAGGTTCAAATCCTCCAAATGGTGACATATCCTGCATCGCGCCGCGACGTTAAATTGTGCGCTTGATGGGAGACAACCAATCATTTGAAAAATTCTTCTTTATGCTTTACTTCACTTTTTTTTCTTTTTGATTTGTTTTTCGGTGCTCAAGGGAATGAGAAGAGGAACCAAGTATTGAGAACCACCAAAAATACACCTGAAAACTGTGCATTTCACACTTGGAAGAGTGCCCTTTGCACATGCCATCGCACAAGGAACCAATAAGCTAGGCAAAAATATTAGATTATGCGACAGTGGTGCATTTTGCACCCCTCATTGTGCTCGTTGCACATACCTTCGCATGAGCGATCAGTGAGCCCAGCTGCAGATTCCGCAATTGCGGAAAACTCACTGAAAAAATGGAATTTCCACAATTGTGGTGGTTGACTGAATTAGTGATGGTCCGCAATTGCAAACCTTTTGACCGAATAAATAGAAAATGTCGCATTTGCAGCTATGGGACCGTATTTGCAGACATTCGGCTAGTTGGAAGGATTAAATGCTCAACTTAAAAGGCACAAAGGTTGGTTCATTTTCTCAAAAGGAAAGGTCCATTTCTCTTCTTTCTTGTCTTCACTAACAAGAGCAACACCAAGATCTATTCATCTTTACAAGAATCAAGGTATGACAAGATAATCCTTTCTCTCTTTGAGTCATGTAAGATCTCTCCTCTTTCTTCCTAGTTCATCTCAACTTGTAGGACTCATGTGGTATGACTTGATGAATTCAAATATGTGGTATGCTTTTTTATTTGTTGAGTGAGGTTGTCTTTGAGAGTGAGTATGGTTTTGATTGTAAATGTGGGGATGGCTAAGCACCCAAATCATGCTCCATTAGTACCCATTTGTGCTTACAAGGTGTTCGATGAATTGCTCGAATGAAATTCTTGACTAGATTCGCAAATTTTTCATGATAAGATAATATTTGTGTGGAGTGTTTTATGATTTTGCATGTAAAAAAATGAGTTGGTGATTTATTTTGGGGGTGTTTGAAGCAGTTTCCTCCATGGGAACTTTGGAGACGACGGTTTTGCTTTTACGGCAAAGTCTCGCATTTGTGAACCACCGCATTTTTGGACTTTGACCGCAATAGCGGAACCAAACGAGCTGTCAAATGCCATAATTGCGGCATTTTTTGCATTTGTGGACTCTGACTGCAATTGCAGTACCCGAGAGCAACAATTTTGAGGACCCAAAAATAGTGCACACCCCTAGAGCGTTCCAATTGGTGTCCAACTCATTTCTTTGGCTTTAATAAACCACAAGGCATTGTATTTCGTTACTAACATCAATCATTCATGCTTGTGTAACTCTTTCAGATCAAAAAGCCAAAATGGTTGCCAACCTCAATAGTGCACTCTTAGAAGATGAACTACCCATTGATGAGGAGTTTGATCAAGTTCGATTCATGTCTCCTGAATGTCAGAGGAGATACTACTCTGACTTGGTGAAGAAGAAGCTGCTCCCTGAAAAGGGAATTTATCTTGATAAGGTCTCTATGATTCTTCCTGATTTCTATCGTAGATTGGAGACCACAGGTTCGATGTGCTTTGCACCTGAGACTTGCAAGGCTAATGAGCAATGGGTCTGAGAGTTCTATGCAGATCTCAAAGATGTGAGAATGTCAACCCTGGTTATCAGAATAAGAGGCAAAATGGTTAACTTTGGAGCATCAGTGATCAATGGGTTCTATCATTTGCAATATCATAACCCCGCCCTATTTAAAGCAAAGGATTGTGCACCAGGCGCATGTTTGGTTTCCAAGTTATGTCCGGACAATAATGTACCCTGGGCCTTCATAAAAAGGGGCATCACCTCCAAGGAATTCACATCTGAAGCTAAGAACTGGCTATTGATCATCTACAGCTGAGCCTCTCCATGCGGGAATGTGTATGATATACCATTACTGAGGGCTCAAATGATTTCTTGCATCCTTGATGACATTCTTGTGAATGTTGTCCATATGATCATCTGCGATCTCAAGGAGTTCTTGATGCAAGATAGCCCAACTCTCATGTTCCCATCTCTCATTACTAAACTGTGTAGAAGGGATGAGGTAGATGAGTATCCGACTGACAACTGGGTGGAGCCAGCAAGACACATCTTTCAATTGAAAAAGCGGGGAAAAGGGACAGGTTGCATGAGAAAGAAGAGGAAGATCAATGCAGACACATTGTCTCAGCCCATTTTTGGTATTTCAAGAGCAATTGGCCCATTTGAGGTAATGACAGAGGAGTTGAATCACATCCAAGAGATGGTTGATAAATTCTCAAATCGTGCTCTCCAAGTAGGAGGTCACGACGATCGCGTAGTCAAAACAAAATTTATAATTCCCAACGAGTGTCAGGGTCAAACCTAAGGGAAAAATGTAGTCGCGATCGAGCTAGTAAATAATCTAAGCAACTTATTGAAGTTCAAATAACAAAAAAAGGGAAATATATCTAAAAGGGTGGTTTTAAATACACTAAAAGATAAAGAAATAAAACAAATAAAAGATAGGTGATCAATGGCTTTCACCTTGCTTTCGCCAAGCAAAGGTAACAAGGGAGATAGGGGCTTGGGAATTCAAATTCACAAGACTTGCACCCGATTGACACTTAGGTAGTCTTGGTCATAGGTGTGGAGTGCTATCTCTCGATCAACATCCACATTTCCAAATGATTTTGGTTAGAACATCATTCGGTGTGATAAACAAGCAATTAATTAACTTGGGGAGGTCATCCTATCTCTAGCTCAGACCCTTAAATGGGAGATTCCGCGATTGGAGCTATCTCTAGCCTCTAATCTAGATGGATTCCCAAGTTCCCACTATTGAATCTTCCTGAATTTAGGAAAATTCTCTCTCGAGCAATAACCCAAATCAGAAAACTAAGTCAATGTTTGCAACCATTGACCATAAATTCTAGCAATGCAAGATTCAAGAGACCCAAATAATCAAACAAGAACAAATCTAGATTTAGAATAAAAAACGCACAAATTATTATCTCTAATACAAACCCAAAATCTCAAGTCAACAAACACACCAAATAAATAGCAATTAAGAACAAGAGTTCAAGACTAGAATCTAAAGATTTTACAATACAAAGCATCCAAATCTTCACTCCTATGGTGTTGGTTGATGAACCTTGCTCCCAAGATTGCTCAAAAGTTCTGAAAATAGCCAAAGATATGTTTCAAGGTGGCTTAGGAGTATTTTATGTGAATTGGGGTTTCCAAAAATGGGAATTTCCAAATCTATCCCGCAACTGATGAATCCTTTGTCGCGATCGCGTGCATGACCTTCGCGATCGCGAGGCTCTTCAATTTTCTTCACCGTGATCGTGTGAATACACTCTCGCGGTCATGATGCTTTGAGTATCTGCCAACTCATCACAATTGTGTGGCTTTGTATTCGTGGTTGCGATGACCATTTTGGGTGCCAGTGTCCAGCAACTCTCTTTTTGCTCCATTTGACTTGTTTTCACTTGAATCTTTCTCGAACTCTTCTAAAACACAGAAACCTGTAAAATAGAAGAAATTTGTGTCAAATTGCACTTTTTATCCACTTCATACTAGCAAAAGCATAAGATTAGAAGCTAAATAAATTGGTAAAATACCAACTTATCAAACACCCAAACTTGAACTATTGCGTGTCCTCAAGCAATCTAAAAATTCTAACTCAAGAGGCACAAAACACAAGTGCAAATGACAATGGCACAAGCCAAGGAAACCCTATTTTAAGCATCGAACATGACTTCGATTGGTATTAATGATTAGTCAATCACATGCTAACTTACTCTAAGCATTTCCTTCGATTCAAAACATAAACTCATGATGCAAAGGCACAATAAGGACAAGCAAATGACAACAACCAATCCTCAAGATGTGACTCCAACCACTAGCTTACCAAAACATGCTCATTAGTCTCATTTTCAGAGTTTATCAATGTCACCAACTATCCTAATTCGCATGCCCTCACAAGAACAAAAGTCCCAAAAACACACTATGTACAAAGTTAATCACAAGGGACAAATACAAACACTCACACTCACAAGGAGGTTCAAGTGCACACATGTCGAGCCATAGGCTTTCCCTTCATGTAGATCGCCACTAATGTAGGGTAGCCAAGCTCGGAATCACTAAGGACTTGCGGGTTACGATGTTGGCTAGGAATAAGGTGAGGAGATCATTTGGTTCAAGTGAATACACCTCCCTAATGCTCTTTGTTCTCATTTCGAACACCGCTCACATTTTTCAATTTTCAACTTCACCTTATTTCTCCCTCACACAACCCAAGATTTCTCCTTTTTACCTCATGATCATTCACACCTTATATCACCTTCACTTGGTAGAACCTATTTTTTCTTTTCAGTTTGTTCATTGGATTGATCTTTTGGAGCAATTTTCAATTCTTGAATTAAGGTGCTACCTTGCACTTGAAGTGCATTTCTTTTCTTCTCCTCATTTAATCACATGCACCCCCAAACTTAGGCATTTGCCTATGTTATATTTTGTTTCCCCTCCAAACTTAGGCTTTTAGCCTACATTTCATTTTCAAGTAATTAGGGAGAATGGGTGCCAAAATAGAGGTTCCAAGAAGTTCAAGGTGTTACAAGGTGCCAAAGAATGGTCACAAGCTCAAAAAGGGTTCACTAGGGTTGATGTCATGGGAAGTCATTTGGGTGAAGTGGCTATATAAAAGGGCCTAAGGTCATTTTTTAAGCTTGGTTACACCTAGAATTTTGCGTTGAATCACATTCGGGGAAAGTTTTAGATGACACACGTGCACAAGAATTATTCAACTAAACCTCGCCACACATGGCATGCGAATCATTCAAGAAGGATAAAAAATTTAACTTCCTAAACAAGAACAAAGATGAGCTATTCTACATTATCACCACTAATGAGTCAAGAGTCACAAAAAGATTAAAAAAGTTGTCACAAAATCACTCTTCGCCATGCATTTTTCACAAAAATTTTCTTGGAAGGGTATGCCTATTTCACTTAACATGCAAGATACTTCATTGGTACCAAACAAGTCAATTTGCAACCAAAACCTCAAAAGATAATGATTTGACCTTAAGAATGTCGTTACTCAGTCTATCATTGGGCTAATTCATCTATCTAAATCGGTATGGCTACACAAGGTGGATCAACATAAACATAACACTACGGGCACATGCAATTCGCACATGAGAAAGTGCATGTCGCACGTCAATGCACAGGCCAAACAGTGGGCCTGTGTGAAGCTCATGCGGTTCGCACAACGTCAAGTGCGGAACAAATATACCCCCAGCTCAAATAGATTCACTAGCCTAACGGGTACTCAGACTTCCCCTTGCCCACAACAACCAACATCTTAACTACTATATAAAGTAAAACAAAGAAGTTATAACAAAAGAAACTAAAAACTAAACCATCAACTTCTTTCACACAACAAACAAACCCGCCGAGGGCAAAACATAGCAAAAACAAGCCCGACGAGGACAAAACATAGCAAAAACAAGCCCGACAAGGGCACATAAATATCCAACAAGAAATCAAGCCCGACAAGGGCGCAATATCCAAAATAAAATAACATTCTAGATAGAGTGCTAGCCACCCCCAATTAATAACCTGCATTGCCCTCACTGCAACAAAATAAGAGAAGAGTTTGAGGGGGCTCCTTGAAGGGTGTATCACTCAGAACCAGAACTGCTAGGTCCAGAAAGGACCCAGTCTCCCTCATCAACATCCTCCTCAGTGTCAGACCCACATAGCCTCCTTATAGTGCTCATCATCTTCGTGAGGAACTTGCTTTGCTTTCTGTCATGGTCCCTTTGCTTTTTCTATCGCCTTTCCACCTTAGCCAACCTCTCCTTGATGTGTTGTTATTGGCTTACTACACTAGCTAGTGTAGGGCCACTAGGAGTGTTAGAGGTAGCCGGTGTGGTGGAACTCTCACCTGGACCCGAAGGCAAGCCTGCAACAATCTGTCAAAGATGGGCATCCATGCCATAGACCTGGCTGGAGATGTGGCGGAGTATCGGAGGTCTGATCCTGAGAGGACCAATAGTCTCAGCAGCAGCAGCTGACTCACGTGCCTCACTAGACTTGGAAAATAGACCAAATGATAGTGAATCCACGTTTATCTTCCTCTTCTTCGATGCTTGCATAAGGCCTCTCTTTTTCAAAGAATGGATCATTTTCTTGGGCTTACTCTCATTCTCTTCATCCCTCTTGGCGACCCCGGCTTGGTAGCACAAGTATGTGATCAACGAAGGGAAAAGCAGACTTTTTTACCTTTGAGCAATACTTGTTGGATTTCATGCACAATTAATTGCCCCACATTCACTGGGAGTCCCTCCATTAGAGCACAAATCACTTTTCCTTTGTTGGTGGTCACGTCGGACTCATTCTTGGATGGCATAACTCGGGCACAAATTATCAAAAGCCAAGTGCGAGATTCGAGGTTAAACTCGGATGACTTTATCCTTGTATTCAATGCTATCCATTACGGGATCTCGCAATCATGCAAATGTTCCACAAACCACTCGGGCCCTTTTTTTGTAGCTCGGGCTTTGTAGGTGGCATTATCGGCATTCGGGAGGTTGTAATATTCATTTATCAACTCTGGATCAAAGCAAACCAATTTACCCCGCACCTGCACCATCAAGTTGTTGGAGAAGTCTGTCTCAGCCGCATTGTCATAGAACTCTCGGACCACGGCAAAGTTTGCCTTGATAGGTTCGGTGGCGAAGTAAATCCACCCACTGTCAACCAACTTCCTATAATTCGGACCATTTCTCCTCCAATCCATCCAACACGATATCTCGCTCCCTCGTGATTGGCTTTATCAAGAGACGATCATAAAGTTGAGAGAACTTGAGGGAGACGAAGGTTCCTTGGTCAAAGTACTCTTCATCGGCCACTTGGTTGGCATCTTCATGTGCAATTCTGGCCATTTTCAAGCTTAAGGTACCTACACAAGGATCAAAGTTGTCAAACAGCAAGATAGGCATGTAAAGCAATGTGTTAGGACAAGATTAGGCCAAAGAAACAAGACAAAATGATTCTGATCCAAGCTGGGCAGAGTTGCTGATTTTTAGGTAGTGAAAACTAGTCATCGCAATCGCGAAGACAAAATTATTTTTTTCAAAAAATTAAAGCAATGCGATCGCAGAATGGGGCATTGCGATCGCGAGGCTTAGAGAAGTTGGTCATCGCGATCGCGGGATTGGGCATCGCGATCGCAATCGCGATGGTCATCTTCTTGCCCAGAAAAATTAGTTCAGGCATTTCGTCGAACAGGTTCTTTGCACCCTTTTGAACACCATTTTTACACCACATGGGCATCACTTTTTGTCCCAAAAATCAGTAAACCAACAAATTTCTAACCCCCCAATAATAATTCACCCACAAATTTGTACTACACATCCAATTTAGACATTAAAAATAAGAAAAAGATCGACACCCACTTGGGTGTTTAAAGTACTTACTCTAACACAATGAGGGAGGATTGAAGAAGAGAAAGTAGAGATCATACCTGAAGAGTTGCAAAGTTGTTTATGAACTTGAAGTTGATGGTGGATTTTTATTCTTGCCTTTGGGAGAGAAAAGAAGCCAAGTTTTAAAGCAAATTTTTGCTTTTGAAACGGCTTCTGTGAACATTAATACCTGGAAACTGCTCAGTGCCCCGCGATTGCATGGCCTTTTCACGCGATTGTGATGAGTTAAGTGACCCGACTTCCTGCGATCGCGAAGTAGTTACGCGGTCGCGATGAGTCAGAGAAAAATTCCTTATCGCGATCATGATGGTCAAGCGTCACGACCGCGATGCTTTAGCATCCACCAAATTTCTGAATTGTCGCACAATGCACTATTTTGTCATGCGATGCCACGTGCGACGGGGACTTTGTGAGGTGCAAAACACACCACATTTGCACATGCCAATATTTTTGTTCAGTCTACTGCTTGAGTGTGCGATGGCATGTGCGATGGGCACTCTTCCAGGTGCGAAAAGCACATTTTTCAGAGGTATTTTTGGATGCTTTTCAACACTTGGTACCTCTTCTCCTCCATGGGCACCTAGAACACACCAAAAAGAAATAAAAAGTGAAGTAAAGCATAAAAATGATGGGTTGCCTCCCATTGATACGCCCAAATTACAACTCCAATTAAGAAGCGTAAGCGGTCGTCGTCAAATATAGAACCCAACAGAGGTTGGGGTCGATCCCACAGGGAATAAAGTGTAAATTAAGTCGTTAGTAATTTAGTTGACTAGTAATCAATAGTTTCTGGTAATTTGGGGGGGGGGGGTTTGTATGGATCAATTTTTGATTGTTTCAAATAACAAATTGCAAGTTTTAACGAGTAAAATTTAGTAGAAGAGGTAAACTAGGGTAGTGTTCACCATGGCGTCGTAACAATTTTGACTCAAAGCTTAACCGGTTTCTTTCTATATGTATATCACGTGTGATTGAATTAATGGTATCATCTAAACGTTTCTCAACCAAATAGACGAATTTCCTTTTCAATTCTCTCGAACTTGAAAAGGTGAAATTTCTTACTTCAATCCTAAACATCAAGTAGATTAATCTAGTTACAGCATTAATCATAAGACGAGAGTTGGTAGTCTCGAGTCCTCGTAGTTAATGAAATTTCCCGGTTTTAATCTCTTTGTTCAAGCATATCAAACCTAGGTATGTTCTAATATTTGCAACCATTAGAAAACGTGAATAACGAATGAATAACCACGTGACAACATATAAATTGAACCCAATGCTACCCGGAATCTATATTGCTACTTTTGCCATGGCTCCCACAACCCTAGTTGTGGGAAATTAGCTACTCATGCTATTAGAGAATAAGAAAATAATAGTGTTCACAATATAAAGAAAAAGATCTTACAATAGATGAACACAAGCTTCTAGTTTTCCAAGAACAAGAAGCCAATAATTTCCAAGAACAATGGAGGAAGAAGAAGAATACGTTGGTGTCGTATTTTTCCTCTCAAAAAGTCATCCCAATTAGTCTCTAGAAATATTTCGTAATGAATAATAAAATAACCCTAACACAGGGTATTTATAGTAGTCCAGGAAATAAAGTCCAAAAATAGAATTTTTGGAGTCCCGCTTAGCGTTGACGGGTCGCCTGACGGACCGTCATGCATGTGACGGGCTGTCACTTGAGCCATCACAGCTAAACAGTGAGCTTCCAGGAAAATTCTCAGGTAAGTCATCCAGCAGGTGATGACTTACAGCTTTATATGTGTTTTATGACAAATTTTCAGGTAAGTCGTCACCTGCTCGACGACTTACATGTATATTCTGGTAAGTCGTTGGGCCTGTGATGACTTGTTGGCAAATTCTGGTAAGTCGTCTATCTAGTGATGACTTACAGTGTTTTTTGTTTTAACTTGGTGGCCTGGGTGACGGTCCGTCAGGCCAGTGACGGGCCGTCAGATGGGCCATCACTCTTAGGCAGTGCTCGATGAACTTGTTGTCTCGTTCTGACGGCCTAGATGACGGCCAGTCACAGGTGTGACGGTCAGTCATGCCAGCCATCAGGCTTAACCAGTTGAGGTTTTTGAACATTTTTTCTTCCGTTTCCATCTCTAGCTCCATTCCCTGCAAATATAACAATAAAACATCAAAAACCACAAAAGTTGCTTGAAAACTCGCGAGTATTCTTAGTTAAAGGCGTCAAATGTGTCGTAGAATCCTGGAACATCACCCATCAAGCGCACAATTTAACGTCGCGGCATGATGCCAGCTACCTCACTCTCGAGATTTCCACTTAGAAGATTTGAACCTTCGACCCAAACATGAATCAAATTTCCAGTGGCACTCCCAGGGTGAAGGTTTTAGCATGAGAAGGCCATTCTCTTGATTTCGCAATCCACACTTTTTTGGCCTTCAAGTGAGGAAGGACGCTTTGACTTTGTTCCACGACAAACTCAAAACCGGATAGACCTTCATCCACCCTCCTTCCAAAGTCTTCCAAAAGCTTTATTACTCTTACTTTCGTCCATTGAATCAAACTTAAGGTCAACCAAAGGTTGAAGTGGGATTTGGGCGTCTCCACCTTCAAGTTCGCCTCATTCATAACATCCTCACTATGAGATGCCATGGCATCATTCGACACAAAAAAAATAAACAAAATAAAAACAACTATTCACAAAATTAAACTAGAGTAAGTAAACTTAAATCCTAAACTAACTCAATACGCCAAATTGTTCCCCGGCAATGGTGCCATTTTTGATAAACGCTAAAATCGTGCTCTCCAAATAGGAGGTCACGGTGATCACGTAGTCAAAACAAAATTTATAATTTCCAATGAGTGTCGGGGTCGAACCCAAGGGAACAATGTAGTCACGATTGATCTCGTAAAGAATCTAAGCAACTTATTGAAGTTCAAATAACAAAAAGGGGAAATATATCTAAAAGGGGGGTTTTAAATACACTAAAAGATAAAGAAATAAAACAAATAAAAGATAGGTGATCAATGGCTTTCACCTTGCTTTCGCCAAGCAAAGGTAACAAGGGAGTAAGGGCTTGGGAATTCAAATTCACAAGACTTGCACCCGATTGACACTTAGGTAGTCTTGGTCATAGGTGTGGAGTGCTATCTCTTGATCAACATCCATATTTCCAAATGATTTCGGTTAGAACATCATTCGGTGTGATAAATAAGCAACTAATTAACTTGGGGAGGTCATCCTATCTCTAGCTCAGACCCTTAAATGGGAGATTCCGCGATTGGAGCTATCTCTAGCCTCTAATATAGATGGATTCCCAAGTTCCCACTATTGAATCTTCCTGAATTTAGGAAAATTCTCTCTCAAGCAATAACCCAAATCAGAAAACTAAGACAATGTTTGCAACCATTGACCATAAATTCTAGCAATGCAAGATTCAAGAGACCCAAATAATCAAACAAGAACAAATCTAGATTTAGAATCAAAAACCCACAAAGTATTATCTCTCATACAAACCCAAAATCTCAAGTCAACAAACACACCAAATAAATAGCAATCAAGAACAAGAGTTCAAGACTAGAATCTAAAGATTTTACAATACAAATCATCCAAATCTTCACTCTTATGGTGTTGGTTGATGCACCTTTCTCCCAAGCTTGCTCAAAAGTTCTGAAAATAGCCAAAGATATGTTTTAAGGTGTCCTAGGAGTATTTTATGTGAATTGGGGTTTCCAAAAATGGGAATTTCCAAATTTTTCCCGCAACTGATGAATCCTTTGTCGCGATCACGTGCATGACCTTCGCGATCGCGAGGCTCTTCAATTTTCTTCACCACGATCGCGTGAATACACTCTCGCGGTCGTGATGCTTTGAGTTTCTACCAACTCATCGTGATTGCGTGGCTTTGTCTTCGTGGTTGCGATGACCATTTTGGATGCCAGTGTCCAGCAACTCTCTTTTTGCTCCATTTGACTTGTTTTCACTTGAATCTTTCTCGAACTCTTCTAAAACACAGAAACCTGTAAAATAGAAGAAATTCATGTCAAATTGCACTATATATCCACTTCATACTAGAAAAAGCATAAGATTAGAAGCTAAATAAGTAGGTAGAATACCAACTAATCAATGGTGAGGTGCATTCCTCAAGGGGCAGGTGAATCATCAGAGGGGCCTATTTCTTTTGTGACCCATAAAACCTTTGACAAATATCTTGATGATCAAAAGAAGCAGGAAGCCTATCTTGCTAAACTGGAAAGGGCATACACTGACTTGGCCAAGTCCGAGGGAGAGCTTCATGACTCACACACTAAGATGCTTAAATGGGAAAAAAGGAGAGACAAGTTCTTTACTCATATGTGGAAGGGTGTGAAAGGATTGTGAAAGGTTATGAAATCCAGAGATCCACTTCCATCTTCTAGGAGGAGTAATGAGGATGACACTCCAGCACAGTGATTTGAGGAAGATGCAAACGATCATGGAGATGATGATGAGGACACCGAAAGTGATGACAGTGCCTGAGGCAGTTTCAGGGAGCCCCTCTCACTATTTTACCTTATTTTGTTTAGTTGCATTTGGGACATTGCAACATGCTTAGTTGGGGGTGCGCATTTGGATATTAGTTATGCTTGTTTTGGATATTATGTTTTCACCCTTGTCAGGTCTTGTGTTGTTGAAACCTTGTTAGAATAGATGTTGTGTTACTTATTTATTTATAGCTTCTTTATCTTTTTTTCTATAGTATCTTTGATTGGTGTTTAGAGCCAGGGGAAGTCCGATTACCCGATAGGCTAGATCAAACTTGCCGGAGTTGGTGGCACTGTGTCATATGAGCCGATGTGTGAAGCACATGCAACCCGTACTTTGGCTCGTGCAAATTGCACGTTGCTTATGTGTTGGGATCTTCATATTGGTGAATTCTGAGTAGCCATATCGATTTAGATAGATGGTTTAGCCCGATGATAGATTGAGTGACGACATTTTTAAGGGCAAATCATCATCTTTTGAGATAATTATTAAAGTGATTTGTTTGGTACTAATAGATTTAGTCTTGCATGTGAATTGAGCTAAATTGAGCATACCCCTCCAAAAAAATTGTAACATAGTTGAAAAGCAAAGAATGATGTTTGTGGCAATGCCTTTAATCTTTTTGTGACTTTTGACCAATTAGTGATGACATAGATGCAAAAATGTGGCTCTATTTTTCCTTGTTTAGGAAGAAAATTGATCTGTCTTGAATAGTTTGCATGCCATGTGTGGTGAGATTGTTGAATAATCCTCGTACTTGCTTGTGTCATCTAGAACTTTCCCGATTAGTCGTTCAACTGCTAGTCTTAATTGTGTTGGTTGGAAAAATGATCTTAGACCTTCTTTGTGATTATTGAAGCCTACTAAGCCTTTAAAACCCACCATTGAACTCAAATTGTATCACTAGTAACCACCGGATAGAGCCTAATACCTCTTCTTTGGAAACCTTGGTACAAGCCTTAAACCATTTTGAAAATGAATCCCTCTTTTGAACCCGTCCCTCTTTAAACTGTACAAGTGTGAAATCGAGGCTAAACCCTAAGTTGGGGTGATGAAGAAGTACCTTGGAGGAGTGATAAGTGAGTAAATCTTGGTTTGTTGGTCGAATCCTAAAAGAATTGTCAAAAATAAGAAAGAATTTGAAAAAGAAAGCGATGAAGAAAATAAAAGAGGGGAGAAAGGAAGGAAAATAAACCCTCCAAGGTGATTAGAATGATAAAAAGTGGAGCATCATATGAAATGAGTGAAATGGTGCCTTGTATTGAATGAAAATGAAAAGAAATAGCCTTGATTTCAAATTGAAAAAATTGTGTAGAGTTTGAGGAGGATGTAGTCACTTAAATCCAAAATGGTATCCTACCCTTCCCCAAGCCTACATTACAAGCTTAGAAAAGTCCTTTGAGATCCCGAACTGATCATTTTTGAGTTAGTGGTGAATGAGAATAAGGGCAAGTATATGGGTTGATACTTGTTCGTACTTGAGGTCCTTTGTGAGCATGAGTGTTGTGCATTTGTACCTTGTTGTATCATTGTAAATAGAGTGTTTTAGGACTTTATTTCTTGTGAGGGCATGTGAATTGAAATAGCGGTGATTTTGATACTTTCCAAAGAGGAGTCAAATGAGCAAGATTGGGTACTAGTGATCTTAAGTCACTTCTTGAAGATTGATTATTATCACTTGGTCATACTTGTAAGTCTTTTGAAATTCTTGAAAGTGTTTGTGAAGGTGAGGGGATTGTTGTGTTGAGCATTCACTCATGATTGACTAATTATTAGTACCAACCTAAATCATGATCTTGTTCTTAAATAAAAAGTGTGTTGAGCAAATGATTGGATGGTCTTTGTGCTTGGTAGTTTAAGTCTTTTCGAGTTGGGTTATGATTTGCTTGAAGACAAGCAAGAGGTTAAGTTGGGGGTGTTGATAAGTGGTGAAATTATCACTTATTTACATCTCTTTTCTTAGGCTTTAACGTCCTCTAATGGTGATATGAGACCACTTATAGCTTATTTTTATCTATTTAAGGTGATTCTTATTCATGAAGAGACTATGGAGCAATTTGGACAAAAGAATCTAAAAATGAGCTAAAGAGAGGATCAAGCCTCAGATGCCGCAATTGCGGCCAAAGGACCGCAAATGCAAAAAGTCAACTGCTGGTCAACAACCGTAAATACGGCCAAAGGATCACAAATATGGAAGTCAACTGACCAATCAACAACCACAAATGCGGCTAAAGGACAGTAATTGCAAAAGTCAATAGACAATCAACATGCCGCAATTGTGACCCTTGGTCCGTAAATATGGAAAATGGGCTCACCTAGGACCAAATCAATCTTTTCACACTTTTGGAAACCCCAATCCACATAAAAGACTTCTCATCCATTTGAGAAGCAATCTTTGGCAAAATTTCACAACTCTTGGCAAGCTTGGAGAGCAAGTTCATCTTCCTACACTTTAGGAGTGAAGATTTGGATTATCTTTATTCTAAAATATTTTGTTTCCATTCTTCAACTCTTATTCTTAATAGATAATTTGTAGGTGAAATTGTTGATTGAGATTTGAGTTTTGTATTAAGAGATAATACTAAATTTGGGTATTTAATTCTTATCTTGTGCTTTCTCTTGATTAATCATGTGGATATATTGAATCTTCCATGCTTTAATCTTATAGTTAATGGTTGTAAACATTGACTTAGCATTCTAATTATTTTCTTGCTTGAGAGAGGAGTTCCTCAATTCGGAAAGGTTGAATAGTGGGAATTTGGAGTTTCCACTCTAGATCAAGGCTAGAAATAGTTAGGTTGCCGAAAACTCCCATCTAAGAGTTGGGGTTAAAAATAACCCAACTTACCCAAGTTAATTTGTTGGTTATTGCTCACTCATGGCGATTCGAGAGAACCCATGAGGATAGTCGTTTGATTGGTTGAAAGATAGTTAATCATACCTTTAACCAAGACTACCCATGTGTTAATTGGGTGCAAGTCTTGTGAATTAAATTCTCATTCCCAATTCTCCCTTGTTGTCCTTTCTTGGTGAAATCAAGGTGAAAGCCATTGATCATTTCTATCCTTTATTTGATTTTCTTTTATCTTTTGTTTTTAGTTTAAAACCCCCTTATTGTTATCTTTTCTTTTTACTCTTTGAACTCTATTAAGCTGCTTGGATTCTTTATTAGCTCAATCGCGATTACATTATTCTCTGTGGGATTGACCCCATGTAATGACCCTTCCGGTTATTTCCACGAATACGTTTTTCTTGTGCCGTTAGAGCGTGTTTGTAGTGGCCCCAAGTCACTTAAGGCTCGTCAGGACCAGTATTTCGGTGTTGGGCCCATTTGTTTGGTCGCATTATAAGTTTTGAAGCCAAGCAAGTCGGCAAAAGTTATCGTAAGTTCTTTAATGAATTTTCTGAACTTTGGGTCAAATGTCTCAGGGATTTTCTCTCAATAGATAAAGAGTTAGAAGTCCCCCAAAATACCAAATCGAAGGTCTACGAGTCTAGTTTCCAACGCATAAAACCTCACGTCCAACTGATCTCGGAGTAAAAAGTTATGACTGTTTTACCGCGGACTGTCTGGCAGAAAACGGGTTACGTGTCGGGTCGCGAACCGGGTCGGGTTAAACTCGATTTAAGCCTCAACTTCACGTTTTAAAACGCCATTTCAGTTCTGAAACAGTGATAAAACATAAGGGAGGATCCCGAGAGAATTTTTGAGTATCAAAATCGTGCGTTGGTGAATTATGAGCCTAATCTTAAGAATTTTATTAGCATCGTGCGTGCATTTGAAAATATGTTATTTAAAAGTTGAATTTGGTAAAAATTATATCATTATTTCCTTTTCAAATATTTTAAAGGTTTATGAAAAATATTTTGTTACGATATAGTTGTATATGTATTTATTTTATAAAGTTTTTATACATTGTAATATTTTAACGGTGATAGTAAATTTAGTTATGTTGAAAATTATTATTATAATATAGTAGGTTTTATTCGAAATGATTTTCTATCAATTATGATATATTTGAAAAGTTGTATTTATTATATCACGAATTTACCCAATACCCGAATAGATATATATTGGGGGGTGAAATAATTGAATTGACACCACATTAACACGTGGTGTCAATTGCACAAGTCATTTGATGACTAAGTGTTGTGGATGGAATTGTTTAATGGGTAAGTTAGGAAACCATCCAACATACTTATTATATATGCACAGCTGCCAAACTTTCAAAGTTTGGCAGCATTTAATTCTCTTTTCATTTTCTATATATTAGAAAGAGATGTTGCAGCAGCAAAGGCCACCTTCTACATACGTATACAGAGAGAATTAGGTGGAACTAGATATATTTTGACGTTGTGTTTAATTTCGGGAAGAAAATCAATCATCTACGTCAAGTTATTCAAGCCCGAGTTCGAGTGTGATTTCATTTTGGAGTTTTTCGGAGAGGTTCAAGCTTGTCATCGGACGACAGGTAGGTTACGGTTTATTTTCCCTAGACTCCGCATATATAGAATAAAATTGTATTAATGGGCATCCTTGGGTTGGATTATTAGGTTGGCACCACAGACCTCGACCGCTTTATTCATGTCCGCCTACTTTTGTTCCTCCATTGCTTGTAGTATTTGCCGATATATTTTATTTACCCTTGTGGTCCTATGAGGCCTTGTTGACTCTGGAACATAGAAGGTGGGATTTTGGGAATGTCCGCGAGTCTCGGGCATAGAATTATCCTTCTAGGCTGGTTATGCTTGCTGAGTAGCTGTGGGCCTGTGCAGGGTCGATAGGTTGATTGTGAGCTGCTGGGCAGCTATTGTGTGTGATCATACCATTTCCATGCATATAAAGAGATTTTATCCATGTTTTACTATGGTTTTGGCTTCGGGCCTACTAGCACTATTTTCTAAACCTTGCATGGCCCGGGGGGCCCGTTTTGATGGAAATAATTTGGAAATGGTTTGATTTAAACTTGTGAATATTCGTGGGTAAAAGAAAGTAAAATTATGATTTAAATCACCAGTTTTACGATTAACGCTAGACTCGGCAGGGCCGGAGTGCTAGTTGAGTTTTCTTGCTACTTGAGATGATTTTTAGCCTCGGTCGGACCGAGCACCTGAGATGGATTTTTACTGTTTAGACCCGGTTATTCCCGGGCACCCTTGGAGGGGTTTTTGAGACATTTTCCTACTGCTTTAGTCCTGGACAGGGTCTGGGCATGCATATTCGAGACTGGGTCTCTATCTTGATACCGGACTTGCTTCCGGACGACATGTGTTGATACTGAGTTTTAGTATGGGGTCTGGGACCTCCATGGACCTTGCCATCCGGGCCAGGGGCTACGGGCTGCGTGTGCCGGAGGAGGGGTATACGGTAGAGTAGAGGTATACAGGCAGTGTCCTTCCATGAAACCTACCTGCTGGGCCGGATGGCGCCGGAGGAGGTACATACAGAGATACCATGGCACTTGAGATCTTCATGCATCATATCATTCATTGTTTAAGGCTCCACCCTTGTTTGTTGTTTGTTGATTGTACGCTCCGATAGTATGGGATGCCGGAGGGTTTGTTTTCACTTGTTTGTGTTCCTCGGTTGTATGGGCGGCCGGGGGACTGTAGGTAGACTTTTGCTATTTACTTACAGAATTGTTCCCTGTTGCGGTTAAGTATGAAATTGGTTACTGCTAGACTGTTAGTTTCTGGATTTGGGGTTGATATGATTAGTTGTGTTGAT